>JASDQU010260069.1:4048-15700 GCA_032191745.1 Picea mariana
TCCCTTCAAGGGGAGGAGATTGGAAAATTGCAAGAATAAGTAAAAAAACTCCAAGAACTGAAGTGTATGTTCCACACCAATTATTATGCAGAAATGCATAAGTCTCATAGGCTTAATCAACAACTACAACAACTACATAAAGAGACTTTCACGGAAAAGACCTTATTTGAAGCCAAGGAAGACATCTAGGTGGATATCAGAAAGTCCATGAAAGAAATATGGCCATTCATACATATCATATTTGAACAACATGAATTAGTATAGAAGGCCAGAGAAGCAATTGGGAAAAAAAGAGAAGAGCTAGGAGAAATACCTACAAAGGCCATTGAACTCATCAGATTCCTAAAATCCAAAAACAAGCAGGAGTTAGAAGAAATGGAGATGGAAGACAAAACATAGACCATCCTTGAGATCAAGAAAGTCCTGACCAAGAAAGGATTAATGTTGCAACTAGAGGAGAAGGATCAGGTGATGGACATTCGAGTTCAAACATTTTTCAGTAAGATTGAAGTACTACATAAGAAATGTCTTCCTAGACTATTAGTACTCAATGACAAGCTAATCACTCTATCAAATTACAAGCAAAAGATCAATGCAGTGGAAAAGGACAGTTCCAAGTTTGCAGGGATACAGGGAAGCATTACTAGTAAAGATTTCCTAGAGACATTGCAGTTGGACCTGATTATTCAGCATGAGATAAAACATATCTTCATCACCAAGCCTATTTTTTCCAAGTATACTGAAATGGATGAGATATACAGAAAGTTACTCAAGGTTTCCATCCCAGGTAAAATGAGATGGGAAGATCTATGTTATTTACTTGAGTAATATATTTTTGAGGTTTGATTCAGCATGGAGTAGTCAACCAAGTCAAATATATCAGTCACCAACTACTTCCACAAAATCAACACCAAAGATCTGAACAGATCAACATAATTCCTATTTTTGGTAGTTTGAGATATAATTAGTTAGATATTTCCTCCATAATATCCTAGTCATTTATGACATGATCATATGTAAATAATTGTATAAATACTTCTTCCTTCTAAGTATTGAGGGTTGATTTTTGCATCCAGGAGCTATTTTGTAAACTTTACAAAGGATAGACCAGTGATAAAATAGGCTTGTTCACAAGATTCTCGTGTCAAACTGTTGGTGATGTCTCTCTTTCTCTGTTGAATGTTTTCTTATTCTCTGTGATCATTTATGTATTTCAAATTCTAATCATTAAAAGGAAGTCAATAGAACAAAATTTATCTTGTTTACTCTGTCTCTGGTCTTTTAATGATCTATATGTTTTCATCTAAAATTGAGTAAGGGAATTCTTAATTGATCCTTTGCCTAGTGGAATCTCATATATTTTATGTCTTATTCAACTCATTTAATCTCAATATATCCAACAATCTTACAACCCTGCCCTGTGAAGAAAACCTCATAAAAAGATGAATCTAATCCTCAGCTTTAATACATACCCCATAGCCCAATGGAAAATTAATGCATTCTTTCAGCCAACTATTACAAACAAACAAACAAATTCAGACTATCATAACTAGACTAACATTTAAAAACTTAAACAAATCTAAATCTGACAGAGAGATCCCTCTCTGAAGCTGGCATGACTAGATCCCAGCTTCAAAAGTGGTTTTGATAGTTACCTCTATCAATTTCTTCTACCCTTCAACAACCTCTGGAAATTACGAAGTGATAACAGGGTGAATCATGCATATATGTGTCTCTATTGTATTGTGTATCTTCTATGTTTTATTTCCACATTTGTTTTTATTTATTGCTCCGCGATCCTGGTTTTTTTAACAATCAGTGCATAGAAATTTGATGTATAACCACTCTTCTTTTCCACAAGTGACTTGAATTTCTGAAAACAACCAAATGCATCAAATATATTTTTTAGAAAATAAATCCATGTTTTTCTTGAGAAATCATCAATAAATGTAAGAAAATAGGTGCTTCCTCCTATAGATGGTGTTTTCATTGGTCCACAGATATCTGAATGTATAATTTCTAGTGGATCTTTTTCTCTATATGACTTGCCAACTGGAAATGACTCTCTATGCGACTTTCCAAAGATACAACCTTCACATATTCTTTCTGGTTTTTGAATTAATGGTAAACCTTTCACCATATCCTTTGTATGTAGCAGCTTCAAACCTCCAAATTTTAAATGTCCAAATATGAAATGCCACAGCTAGGATTCATCCTGCACTTCAGATTGGAATGCTTCCTGCAACTCTGAGCCATTGTCTTATTCTTTCTTAGAACCATGTGCCCAAACTTTTCCTTCCTTGGAACTACACACAATTAATTCTTCGCTTTCGGCTTTGAAAGCAGTGTCAGAGTGTACATCTTTTGCTTTATAAACAACTTGCATTTTTTTTCTCTTCATGGTTGGCTTCAAAGTCAATGAAAACATTATATTGCTTGTCATCTGAATTCTTGCAATAATTTGGTTACTTAGATATCTGTCCAAAATCGCACAGTGATTATCTTCGGTGTAGATTCTATATCCTTTCTGTAGCAGTTGTCTCGCGCTCATCAAATTATGTTTTATGCCAGAAACATAATATACATCAGGCATAAAAATTTTCTCCCCTTGTTTAGTTAGAATATTGATACTGCCTTTACCTAAGACAATGACTTGGATATTGGTTCCAAGAATAACTTTAGTTTGAACTGACTTATCCAAACTAGAAAAAATTCTAAGTTTCTTGTCAAGTGATTACTGTATCCTGAATCTAGATACCGTATGTCACATGGAATTTCTTGAGCAACATTGCATTCAATTGGGGAAATTATAGGCATTGCTTCAACGTGTGCCATAAACATAGGGTTGGAGGGAGAATTTGTGATGTTTGATTGATCTTGACCTTGCTTGTTCTGATTATACCGTCTCTTCATGCATTCATATGCATAATGTCCATACTTTTTACAATAATGGCACTGGATATTTGATTTATCAAATCTCTGATTACTTGAGTGATTGTTATTTGGATTTTGAACTCTTCCACCAATATTTGCAAGATTGCTACAACGTCCTCCTCTAGAGTTAGCTCTCCCCCTTCCTCTTCCATGACTTATATATGACTGTGGGGAAAATGCATTTTCTAATGACATATTTGATCTATTTAATCTTTGTTCATGATTAATGAGGGAGGCTTGCAACTCATCTAGATAAACTGACTCAGATCTTTGTTCTCTTCCAAATCACAACAAGGGTATCAAATTCAGGAGGAAGACTCCTAAGTACCTTCTCAAAAACCTTCCTATCCTCTATGGTTTATCGATGAGATTTAATATGATTTATTAGCTCAATAACATGGATGTAAAACGAATCTACTGAATCTGAGTCCTTCATTGATTGAGTTTCAAAATCTCTTCTAAGAATTTGTAGTTTTGAAGTCTTGAATTTTTCTGTAACTTGATAACAAGTTTGTAATATGTCCCATGCTTCCTTGGCTTGCTTTACTGATGCAATTCTTGGGAGTATCCTTTCATGCATGACTTGATATATGTAAAACATTGCCTTTCCATCCTTCTTCCTTTGATCTTTCAAAGTATCCTTCTCAGCTTGTGTGAGGGCATTGCATGCTGCCTGATCTACTGGTTCCACATATCCATTCTTGAATATCTTCCATACATATTGACCCTGAAATAATGCCTTCATGGTAAAGGATCATAAATCATAAATTTTACCTATAAAAGTGGAAGGTTGCAGATTTGAAGTAGAATCCATGATTTCTCCTTATGAAAGAGTTGCTTCTGTTTGAAACTTACTCTGATAAACCTACTCTAATACCAAATCTCGGATCTATACCGCACAAACAAACTCTACGCAACGGAGTTGAAAATAATGCATAGTGAAATTCTTTGTCATTGAACTCTCAAGACTTACCACCCGGTTTCTAGACTGCACAAAAGACTGTGTGTTGTGATGATAACACTTAATAACATAAATTCTTGAAATAAAATTAACATTGTGCTACTCTCAGCACATAAACTCACAAACAAAAAATAACTTAGAAATTCTCACGAATATGTAAACACACAAATAATTAATAGATATTATCAACTAGATGTTGCACGCTAATACAAAACACAATAATGTGCAAAGCTTCATCTTCAACAACTTCTACAAACTTACAAAATCAGATCTTGTGCTCTTAGATTTCTTCGACTCCTTACACAACTATTGCGCTTCTAACTATCGACTCTGTTATCTCTACATCTGTATTTCAACTACTTACATACTCAGAAATATATAGACTAATACTGAGACTTCATGTAGAAGCAAACCAACTCAAAACAATTAAGACGAAAATAAATATGACTGAATCTATCTGCATAACAAAGATCAAAAAAAGATAAATATCGACTGATTGATAATGCTCCTACTAACACTTATGCTTTTCGTTTCTAACTATGTGACGTCTCTCCTTTCCAGTGATAAACAGAGTCAGTGTAAGCATAAATATCACGACTTATAATTATTATTTTCAAGAGTGGCAATGGCAGTGCCAACTTCAACTTGAACAATGACATGACTGAGTTCTTTCACAACCAAATATTTCATTGATATACATCCCTAGATTTCGCACAAATGACCAATCATGAGTCTCTTATGCAGCTAAAATAAGACTGAGGGGTTTGATTATCTGTAAATAGAGTAACTAATCATTTCCTTAAATTCTTCCTTTATGGAATTGTCACGATGCGATCTTTGTACACCCATGAAGAGGATGAAGGGACATCTTTGTCATTTGAGGTAGGCCCAAATGAACCATGATTAGGTTGATTGTTATCTGCAACGAATTCTTCCTTTATATAATTGTCATGATCAAATACCACACTCATGTGTGTAAAGGAAGGGTCATCTTTGTCAAAAGGGGAAGCCTTAAATAACCATGTTTATGAAGGAGAGGTAGAGTCAAGAGTGGTCTCTCAAGGTGCAAGGAGTTTCAATGAAGTGCTTTCTTTTATATGGATGAAAATACATCATTCTACATTCAACCAAGCCTAGATTTCTTAGTGTTTATCTTGGCCTATGCTCTAATTTGTGTTTTATATGAATATCATTGTCCAAATGCAAAAGGTGGCATTGGATGTGGTGCATTTGTGTCAATAAATACAATATTTGGGTTAAATATAATGAGCTACAATTACATGAAATTCAATAACCCATGGAAGTTTATCGCCTAGGAGAATGACCTTCCAAGAGATAAGGGAAAGAAGGCACTAACCAAAAAACTTGGTGGCCTGATTTCATGCAAATTTAGCATAGCCACCAAACTAGAAATTATGTTTTAAACTTTTTCACCAACCACACAAGGAGAATTTGGGTTGGGGTGTGCCAAGGTGGATCAACATATGGTTGAAATCCAAAACCCAAGGAAAAAGAACCAAGCATCAAAATTCCTTCATATATTTAGTAACGGGTTTTTAAACAATGTGATTTCGAAAGAGCCAACTCATTTACTATAATTTGAATTTTTATATTTTATTTAACTAACTATCCAACTCAAGTTTATGGACGAACCACCTATATCCATTTATTGACCTATACTTTTCAAAGGTCTTAGCCTTGTTCCAATTCCAATCCTTCCATTAGGTGATGGGAGTTTACATGCCTATTTCATGCAAAGCGAATAAGAGATTATCTCCTTAATACTCAAGGATGAGTATATCGAGATTGGTTAGCCTAAACCTATGTCTTAAATCTAGATGGAAAATCCAAAGTTAGTTTTAGGCATAAAAATGTCTTTGGTTGTCATTGAAGCCGCATTTCAAAAATTAAAGGGTTGAGAACCATGTTGTTTCGACAACATATTTTTCTTCATGAAGCAGGATGAGTGAAAACCATAATAAATGACAATTAAATATTTTCTCTTTCTAATTAAAAAAATGCTTAATAGCCTCCTAGGGATACCAAATACTATGGGCCACTAAAGAAACCTTAATTTCATTTTAGCAATGGTTGGGGAAACAATGAGAGTTTGTAAGTTCAAGTCCAACCAAGATTTTGTTTTCACTCATTGTTGGAGCTCTTGAGAAAGAACATTAGTATAAAATATGGGTTGCAACCTATATCATAGTGAAAATTGGAAATTGGAAGCTAGATCCATTATATTGGTTAGATATTTTTTATTTTTTGTTTACACTTGTTCATGTGTAAACAAGCCCCTAAGATCCCTTGGTGAAGCCTAAAAGGAAAAGGATATACCCAGACAATTAAATATTTAACTTGGTTGGATCCAAGCTCACCACTACCTATCGAGCTAACTAGTGAGGTCTCGCGAACTCTTCTTAAACACTAGTTTTTATCCCTCTATAGTGTTGGGTTGTTATATTCTTTGCAGTGAAAGTCTAGTCGAGGTGGATAGACTAGGTGTGAAAGTTGAAGGTCGAAGTGTTTGGCCAAGAAAAGTGGAAGTAATAGACAACAATTTAAAGAGGTCAACCGACAAGATGTCAATATGTGGTCTTGTGACAACTAACTAAAGACCGAACGGAGTTCAAATGATAATTTGACTGGAAGTCGACTGTAACAGAATCTCGAGATTCATGAGATTTGTAGCCAATGATCTGCATGAATATGTAACCGTTTTTGGGAGCCTTTCTTTATGGGTTTTCCTACTGTAAATCCTATAAATAAGGCATGTTGTAATTGTCTTGTATTATTAGTTGTAATGATCTTCATGCTAACATTTAGCAGAAGATGGTTGGTCATGCAAATGTAAGACAAATTGGCTATAGGGTTGTCCTTCTGAGAAGCAAGAAGGTATGATTTCGATTGTGTCTTAGGTGTAGAAAAATGTTAGGAATGTAACTTTTTATTATGAATGAATAAGACAACAAGAGAGAAAAACACTCAAGGAATTTTGGTTTTACCTTTTGGGTTTCTAGGGTAAAATCTATGTGTATTGTGTGTTTGCTTTGTCATTTATTTTCTAGCATTAAATATATCTTCCTTTCTTCTGTTAGGTTTAACATGGAAGTATAATTTACTAACATGTGGTATTAGAGATTGTTTTAACAACCTTGGATCTGAGTTAAATGCTAGGTCCAATAAGATTCATAAGTCAAATATATTTAAAGTTGTGCTTAAATAAAGCCAAGTAGATGGAGAATAGAGGTCAAAAAATTCAATGGCCATAATTTTGGGCTTTGGAAGCTTAAATTTGAACATCTCCTTATAGATCAAGAACAATGAGAAACAATTTGTCCAGGTACCATTTATATAGGTATGTCGAAGGAAAAATGGGAGAAACTCGAAAGAAGGGTAAGGAGTACAATATGACTTTGTCGTGCAGATTTCGTGTTGTTGAATGTTTTAGGTGAAGACTCGGCCAAGAAATTGTGGGACAAGTTATAGAGCTTGTACCAGTCAAAATCCATGGTAAATAAGTTGTTCCTTAGAAAGAAACAATATTTTCTGAAGATGAGTGAGGATGGTTCAGTAACTAAGCAATTAAATGTGTTTAATACCATAATAAGTCAGTTATCTTTTTTGGATATTAAAATCACTAAGGAGGAGAAATGTATTATCCTATTATGTTCTTTGATAGAATTATGGGATAACTTAGTCATGGATATAGGGAATAATTCAACCACATTAGCACTAGAAGATGTGGTTTCATCTATACCTTCAAAATAAATGAGAAGGAAGAACATGGAAGGATAGACCAAATATTCCCTAATGGTGAGAGGTCGTCAAGTTGACAGAGGTAAAGGGAAATTATCTATTAGAAATTCTAAGTCAAAGGGTAGATATAAATCCCCTATTTAGTCGATGAGAAGATTCTAGAAATGCGGTAAAGCTTGACATTACAAAGGGATTGCAAGTCGAAGGAAATGGAATTCAGTACAGGATCTGATGAGAAGCAGTCGACTGAGAGAAAGACTACTCCATATAAAGGAGGTGATGTGTATCTGGCATCGACCAGTACAAAGTCAGATCAATATGTTTGGTTGATCGAATCATGAGCATCCTATAATATGACACAGCATAGAGAATTATTCTGTGAATATGAATAATATGAAGGAGGATATGTGTTCTTGGGAGACAATCGAACAACCAAAATTTTCAAATGACAAAGATTCTGACTGATACTGTAGGATGGGAGGAGTATAACTCTTCTAGGTGTGCTACGTATTCTAGGTTTGGAAAGAAACCCGATATATGTTAGCAAGATGAGTGATGTAGGAGTCCACACTCTATTTCATAAGGATACATGCAAAATGGTTAGAGGTCTGATGGTCTTGATGAAAGGAGTTTGGATTGGAACCCTGGACAAGTTATTAGAGAATGTCGAATCGACTGGATGCAACAACATGATTGTTCTTGAAGTCGACTCGAATTCTACTCGACTCGAATCAACTTGGGCTAAGTCGATTCAAACTGACTCGACAAGTATTCATCAAGTCAACCTAACCATGCTATGGAATGAGAGGATGGGGCACATTGGAGAAAAATGACTTTTATCTTTACATAACAAAGATATGGTCGAATATTTTACTGAATTCAATTTAGAAGTCAACTTTTGTGAACATTGTATATATGGAAAACAAAGTCGGGTGAGGTTCCCATTTGGAGCAACAAGGGAAAAGGGGATTCTAGAAYTAGATGTGTTTGGTCCTGTTTCAATTCCTTCACTTGGTGGATCCATGTATTATGTCTCCTTCATATATGATTTTTCCAGGAAGACATGGATATATTTCTTGAGGAAGAAATTAAAGGTTTTCAATCAATTCAAAGAGTTTAAGTCTCTTGTGGAAAACSATACAGATAAGAAGATCAAGGTGYTRATAACTAACAATGGTGGTGAATTCTATGGAAAGGATTTTGAGCAGTTATACAAGCAGTGTGGCATAACACACCAAAATACCACACCATATACCCCAAAACTAAATGGATTTGTTGAAAGAATGAATACAACATTTATGGACAATGCAAGGAGCATGCTCAATGGTGTTGGGCTTGCACAAAAATTGTGAGCAGAGGTAGTCGACACTGCAAAATATTTGGTGAAATATCTCCTTCGTCGATGCTAGTTGACTCAAATCCACATGAGGCATGGTTTGGTAAGAAGCCTTCACTTTCACATCTAAAATTATTTGGATGTGATGCATTTGTTCACGTTCCCAAGGAAAAGAGGAGAAAGTTGGACAAGAAGAAAATGAAATGTATTTTCAGTGGATACAAAGAAGGAATGAAAGGATATAAACTATGGGATCCTGCATCAAGGAAAACAACGTACAATCGAGATGTGGTCTTCAAATAAGTTGGAAGGAAGTCTGAGTCTGAAGTGGTTCAAACATAGAATAATCCAGAGAAGGTGAGGTTTGAACTGAGAAACAAAGAAGAATATTATTCAAATGATTTGAATGAATTAGATGAAGAGATGGAATAATCGACCCCAGTTCTAAGGAGGTTTGAACAAGTAATAAAATAAGTCAAAAGGTATAGTCTTCCCAGCTTCCGTTTCACATTTGTGTTAACTACCATTGATGAGGAGCCCAATTCAATCAGGGATGCACTCAATAGAGGGTAGACTCTGGAAGGATGCCATGGTCGAAGAGATGGAATCCTTGCATAAGAATGAGGCATGGGATTTAGTCGAATTACCTAGTGGAAGAAATCCCATTGGTAGCAAGTCGGTATTCAAGAAGAAGATGAACACAAAAGGTTAATTCAATAAATTAAAATCTTGACTGGTAGAAAAGGGATATTCCCAAGTCGAAGGAGTTGACTTCGGTGATATTTTTTCCCCTATTCAAAAATTAACTTCCATTAGAGTACTAATGTCTCTGGCTGCAACATTTTATCTAGAAATATAATAGATGGATGTGAAGACAATGTTCCTACATGGGGACCTGGAAGAAGAAATCTACATGAAAAAACTTGAAGGATTTGTAGCAAAGGGAAAGAAAGATTTGGTGTGCAAATTGAAAAGATCCCTTTATGGTCTAAAGCAATCACCAAGGATGTGGTATCAAAATTTTGACACATACAATATCCTTAGTTTGAGATTTGTGAGAAGCAAAGATGATCACTACATATATTCCAAGGAAGAAGGTGGAAATTTCATATATGTAGCATTGTATGTCGACGACATGTTGTTGATCGTAAAAAACATGTACGCAATAAAGGAGGTGAAGAAGAAACTATCCTCCAAGTTCGACATGAAGGATCTCGGTGCATCGAGATTCATTCTAGGAATGGAGATCAAGAGAGATTGAGCAACTAGAAATATTTGGTTGAACTAGAAGAAGTATATTGAAACAATTTTGAAACGTTTCAACATGTAGGATTGCAAACCTGTAAAGGTGCCAATTCTTGTGGGAGCAAGGCTAACTGCTAAACAATTTCCAAAGACACAAAAAGAAATAGAGGACATGTCACATGTTCCCTATGCAAGTGTTGTTGGTAGAATAATGTATGTGATGGTCTGCACTTCACCAAACATTTCCCATGTAGTGGGAGTGTTGAGTATATACATGTCGACACTTGGAAAGGAGCACTGGACAAATTTTAAGAGAATATTCATGTATTTGTGTGGCACAAAAGACTATGTTATATGATACCAAGGGAAAACTAGAAATGACAGTGAAGTAGATGTACATGGTTTTGTTGACGCCGAATAGGATGGAAATCTGGATTGACAAAGGTCGACCAATGGATATGTGTTCAAGATGTTCTGTGGAGAAATCAACTGGATGAGTAAGTGACAGGTAGTTGTAGCCTTTTCAACAACAAAAGCTTAAGACATGAAAACCACTCATGGAAGCAAAGAAACAGTATGGCTGCAACGACTATGTTGAGGGATAAGGTTTGAATAGAGAGCTATGAAGATAAGTTGTGACAGTCAAAGCTCAATATTTATGAAAAAGAACACAACTTATCATTCCAAGACTAAGCATATTGATGTACAATACCATTTTGTATAGACATGGTGGAAAGCAACAAGGTGCCCTGGAGAAAGAAGACACGTTGGAAAATACAACAAAGTTTCTGACCAAGTCTATGAGTGTTGTTGATCCGGATTATTTTCGGTACGAAATGAGAGCGGAGATATAACACATAAATATTCAGAGATATTGCAAGAGAGACAACAATATAACATAGATATAGTGGAAATATAACAAGAGTCACAGATATACAGTAATACATGATTTCTATTAACGAAATAAATATACAGAGACTATAAAATACAGAGTGAAAGACTCACTAGAATGGTGGTAGCTTATCTCTGAGAAGAGATGTGACGGATACTTGCATCCATGAGAAGATGATCATTACAATGAGGCTCTAAGGGCCTTTTTAACATAAGTAAAATCCAAAACCCTAACCCCATAAGATGAAAAGCCAAAAGGTTTGCGGGCCCCGATGGGGGCAGTTGATATGTCAACTTCCCAGGGGCATAACTTTGGCATACGATCTTCGTTTGGGGCACTTGATAGCTTGTTGGAAAGATCTATCTGAGAAATACAAATTTTGGGTGAGCAAAATCGATCTACGATCCATGTTTCTCCCCGTTTTCTCGAAAAACATCGTTTAGGGCCTCAAAATGGCCCCGGAAGTTAAAAACTGCTAAAAATAGTAAATTACCAAAATTGCCAGAAACATGTTTTGGGCCAGTT
>JASDQU010260070.1:5024-15700 GCA_032191745.1 Picea mariana
TGCAAGATACCAGTAGGACGGGAAAGGAGTATTTCTGTTAATAATTGATCAACATAAGTGACAACTTTACAGACTTTCGTGTAGGCACGGTTCGAAACCAAGAAACCAAGTTCCTTCCAAATGGGTCTCCACCACTTCAATCCTCCACCAAAGGCAAGCTCATAGGAAAGAGGCAACGAGGTCCTCTCAATAATAGGGAAAGAGCTTGGGGGCTGAACATTGTTTTCAGACTTGAGGGACAAAGGGATGCAGACTCAATATGAAGTAATTTCTCCAGAGTAACTTTGCTCTCAAATTTGAATGCTTTCTCCTCTTTTCCATAGCTCGAAATTGTTCTCTTATAGCCTTCAGAATGAAACTAAAGGGCCAAGTTAGAACATTTCCAGTATAAGAAAGGCCAAAGATCAGATATATTCTGTCGTGACATGGAAACCTAACCTCATTTTGTATTTTCTAGCACAAATCCCGATATACACGAGTTGTAGTGGAGCAACAAGCGTATACACATCTTGTATAACTGATAGGGAACGTATATGTGGAAAAATGTGTATTTTTATCTCTGGATTCATCAAAAAGGGATGATAAGTCTGCATAGGGAAATGGAAAAAGGCCCTCTGTGCAAGATAGAAATGGTGAGGCAAATCTTGCTATAACACCACCCAATGTTGTAGAATTCCATAGGATATCCTCAATCGACATACTAGCACCATATGGTTTGGCATGAACATAGACCACACTTTTGTGTGGCCACTAGGTACAACTGCAAAACAATTTGACACTCCTCCCTTGCCTTACTACCTTAACGAGGATATTCTAGAAAATGAGATTTTCTCATGGTCTAGCATCAAGTGAGTGAAGAAGAAGTCCAATGTTTCCTATCAGTTTTTTTCCATTTCAATTGGAGAGGCCCCAACACTAGCATATGTTCCAGGTTCCAACACAGTAGCCATGAAAATACCATGCATGCACTCATATTCATAGGAGGATGAGGACGAGGAGGCATTCTCTAGGTTAGTTCCACTGTAATTTATGTTAATCCCAGATGATGCTACATTTTTCAGGTAAGGACTCCCAAGCTCTCCGTCCACATCTGCCACTGATCCCACGATCACAAATGCCATTGCCATTTCTTCACTTCCACCTCATGCCTACACTATTCCCCCTACTCCATCTTCAATCCCAATCATCATCATTCCACATGACCCCATCAACCAAATAAAATCCACCCCTATCACTAAATAACTTCAATGAAAGATAGTTAGTTCTGTTGCAAGCGCCCCATCCACCACTCAATCATCCCCTCCCCATACCAATTTTGAAGCTACTAAGAAAGATTCAGGTGACCCATTCACTATGACTGTTGAAACCACAATCCCTATTCCATCCACCTTCCTCAACATTTTGCAGGTCCATGTCCCACTCAACATCCCATCAGAGACTAACCCAATACTGAGCCAACAAAGTCCACATAAATGCATGAACGGATGGGTCAATATCCTCCAATTGACCTGATGTATACCTAGGAAGAGGCTACTTCAGTTCACAACACCAGCTCCGTCAAAGACCAGGTTGTGCCACTACTACAAGACCCCAAACAATATTGTGCCATATTAGAAATGTGTCTGGATCACACATAATTACTTATCCTGATTCCCCCATATGTATAGGACATGCTCACACATAGCTTCCAAGCTCCCTCAACTGGCCCTGATAGTGCAGGAACCCCCAATCTATCTGAAATATCTGTAGCTAGTGGCTAGCCGATTGCATCACGACTGCAAATGTATCCATCTCTCACCAACTGAGAGATTGCATCCTGGTCTACACCGCAACTCTTGAACCTTATGGGTGCCTCAACGTATCAATTTGAGCATCAAATTGTCATGGAAGAGCAAGTCAACAATGAACTTATCCTACAGACACAACAATTTCTCCAAGAGCTACTTGATTTAGTGGAGGCCAGAGACCAAGAGCATCATCTGTGCACACATGCCAAGTCGATTGTAAAGGCAATCTCCATGAAATTTGCTCAAGTGTGGCCCAAATTCAGGCCAGTGGTTCCAAAGTTACTAGAGGAAATCACCTTGGTTGTGCCTGTGGAAAGAGTTGCACTTGTAGTTGAAGCATGGACACAACTCGCAAAGAAGAAAAACAACCTCCAACAACAGATCACCACTATTAAGCTCAAGAAATAGGAGAAGGCTAAGGTGGTGCTTGAAAATATCTCCCAAGTTGTTACCGACAAAGATACATTTTAGTCATCCCTCTATTCCCAGGTCGATGGATGAAGGAAACTCTTCACAATGGTAAAAAATTAGGTCGGTTTGATTGAACAACATAGTGAACCAGTCGAAGAGTTTCAAGAACAGCTTTAGCGGATGCAGGCTGAAGCCCAAGCCATCACTAATCCCATCGAGTAACAATCCAAATTCACAAAGATCTAAGTAGTGGATAAAAACTGGATGGTATGCATGAAGTTTCTCAAGTATCCAATAAATAGCTTAGGGACTTTCACCTTGCAATCCAATCTACATATGTGTAGCTCCTGCAACTCGACTCAATTGCAGAAACCAAATGGAATGCATTTCTAGCCACCAAGATTGAAGAAGCTGATTGTTGTTATGGCCCAAGAATTTGTTGTTGGATCCTCAATTTTAACAAGGAAGTGGCAAGATCACATGGAACAATATGATAGCTTCTGTCAACAAGCCATCAAAATTATCTTGGATATGGGCCCTCCGTTTGAAGTAGGTCCAACGAAATAAGTAGAAGGTTGACTCAGGATGAGTCAACAGTTCTGATCGGGGCCTATTGAGCCCTTCGTTTTTGGAATGCCTAAATTTTGGGAAAGTTCCAGCTGGAAGACTAAAAGTGGTTGAAATGGTTAGCAACACTAAGAGTTAACTAGAAGAATAAAATCATAATAAGTAGTCGAAAGCTCCATGCATCATATTGGAAAAGTAGCAAGAGTACCAGGTGCCTGTGGAAAAATGCCAAAAGTGTTTCATGCAAGTAGTAAGCCGAAAAGATAACAGAAGACAAAATACCTAAAAGCGGCCAAGGTAAAAGTATAAATAAGAAGATAATGTAACGAAAAAAGGGTGGATAGGTTAATGATTGAATTGCGGTTTTATGTTGCTATCATTAGCTGGGTTGGTATCTGAGTAGAGAAATCCTTCCTAGATGTTGCAATAGTTTTTATTTTTAGTGTGCTTCCATAGTAAACTTGTGAGTCTATAATGGGATATATGGGGCTAGATCTTGCTGCACGAGAGACTGTAATGAGACCCATGTTGTATGAAGATTCTGGGTTTGAAGTTGTTAATATAGTGGATTGTTTTGGGCCCTAAAATTTCTTTTTCTTGTCCATCTATCTTTTCCTCATCGATCTAATCTTATGTGCATGGATTTACGGTTATGTTGCGCAACCACTTTACTCTTATCTATCTAGTATTTGATCAATATTATTACATGACTTTGTCATTAATATATGAACCTAAGAGGCATGAAAGTTATATCCGATGTTTCATATTCTTTAACTCCTTTCATTATTCTAGTGTCAATTGTTCTTTGAGTGAGACATCCTTCCCTTGTGGAAGGTTGAATATGCTAGCGCATCTAGACTACAACTGTATCTTTTATTTGTAACCTCCGAGAACCTTGGTCTCGATCTTGCGCCAACAATTATTAAGTAATTTGTAACACCTATGCAAATTAAAATACAACCATTCACGCCCCCGTGGTGTAGGGAAATCAATGATGGAGTGTGTTGTTAAGGCACTATGTTATGTGAAGTCACCAGTTTGAAACCTCGACTTACCTTGTGTGTCACATATGGGGCTCTGTGGGCACACCTAGAGGTTATAAGGGTAGCAGTTGAATAACATAACCCCGTGTCATGTGAGTATGTGCCCGAATAGTTGTTGATTCCACCAGTCACAAAAAAAATATATAGAATCATCCATGAACTCATTATAGGATGAAAATGTAATATATCCAAAAATATTTAGGAGGATTGAATATTCTAAAAATATTAGTTAGATTTTAGAATGGTAAATGGTTAATTTTTTTAGGGTCAATGCCTATTGCAATGGTAGACCACTAAGGGAAAAATGTTGCAGAAATGTTTTCCTTATTTATAAATGTACTGGATAAATATTATTTGGTAGGAAAATTCATTATAAATTATGTGCTAAATTCTAAAGGTAAAAAAACGCCAACTTATATTTTAAATGCCTAAAATTTTCTCTTTGGAAAAGGGAAGGAAAACAACAAAATCCATATCAAGAACAAATTTATATATATAATTAACTCTGACATAGCTATGTTAATATCCAAAATATCCATGTATATAAAACAATTTTATTAAAGTAATATAACAACATCATTAACTTGAAAAATGAACATGCCACTGATACATATTAGGAATGCCACTAATAAATATTAAGAATGGAAAATACCCTCATTACAACTTCTCATTTGAAACAATTGTGGCTTTATACAATATTGAGCAAATCCTATGTATGTTTGATGTCATTGGGATCCACTTAGCATAAAACCTCCATTTTCATAAAATGTCTCCCTCTATCATTAGGAGGAAGTAAAAAATCCAAGTGCTCATTTGGGTCTAAGAACCATATTATAGTGATTGTTCAAAACTGCATGGAGCTTTAACAAATACCTATATGGTCTACAAGCCATCATTAAAGGCATAGAAGGGATGGTGACATCTCTCCAACATGGAAAAATATGTAGGAGTTCAAATATTATTAGAAATTGTATAGTAGGTTGTATCTTTACAATATTTATCTTTACACATATTTTAGTATAAATATACTTAAGAGTACAACCACCATTAGAGGCTCATTGATCCAATTTCCATGAAATATCAAAATTCACATCTAAAATGGAAATTCAACTCGTGACATTTGGCCGACAATATAAACAAATAAGTTAGAATCCTCCATAGTACACATAATCATTTCATTATGATAAAATTCATGTTTATAAGTTATGGTAAATTTAAATAACAATCCTTTCACATATAGTTGCAAACAAAATGCAATTATTTTCTTACTAGTAATTTTTATTCGGGGAGATTACTTCATGGATATGAATATTGGAATTACGGATGGATGACAAATAAAAAGAAGTGTAGATCTACAATCCCATCCCATAATGTAGTGTTGTAAAAACATCTAATTTTCATGTTGAGAATAATTACAATTAGATAATACACAATAACAAAAAAATCATGACATTGTATTTTTGGTGATAATACTTAAGTCTTTTTTTATTGTGATTTTCACAAACTATAATGCAGAAGAACTTCAATTATTTGAGGAAAGTGAATAATTCATTGTTTCATTTTATTTCTGAGCAAACTAGATATGCTTCATCTTGATCTCCTATAAGCAAGTGCATTTTCCATCAAATATTCTCTGATACTCTCCAACACTTCCACATATTTCATAGTTGATCTTTCTCTAAGTTAATATTTCGAGCAAAGAAAACCAACATGTAGCAAAGAAAGTAGGAAATTGTATACATTATTTTCTTCATACATATTTATCCACCTTGCTAAAAAAAGTGTTATCAATTACCTCCTTCAATCTATTTGGAAATGCCTGGTTCACCCACTATACAAGTTTAGGTCTCAAAAAAACATGTCACTAGTTGGTCACTTTACAGTGAACATTTCCAATAACATAATACCTTAGATGTAAACATATCCTTTGGTGGAAACTGTCTCACCCAATCCATACTCTTCATTAAAAGCAACCATCATCAAATTTTACTGAACCAATCTATATATACAAAATTATTAATGAGAAAAGACAAGTGAATGTAATGTTTTAAAATCCATACCTAGGGAAATGTAGCCCATAGATCCTTTCAAAGAAAGTGATAAAGTAAGTGAATCAGTAAATCTTGAACCAATTAGTCTTGCAATACAAAAACCTACTACATGACCCAACATGTCTCCATCCAAAAGAACATTGTTGGGTTTTATATCTCAATGCACTACTTGAACAAAGGAATCACGATGAAGATATTCCATGGCATGGGATACATCTATGGAAATGTATAACCTTGTGTTAAATATCAATTCACACAAATATTCACCATTGTTGTTATCTCTGCCAGGATACAAATGCTTCTCTAAGCTTGCACCTGACATAAATTGGAACACCAAACCATTAAACTAGAGGTTGGAACACAAGGTTATGATTCTTACCAGATTTCGATGTTGAACATTTTTCAAGACATTACATTCTTCTTTAAAACTTTTTTCAACTTAGTAATTTTGCAACTAGAGCACCTTGATAGTGAAAAGTGGGCCATCACTCAAAATTTCTTTGTACACTAATCCAAAACTCCCTTTTCTTAGTAAGTTGGCCTTTGAAAACCCATTAGTTTCTATGTGAAGCTCTTGATATGGGATCCTTTGATGCACTAAATTTTGGAAAATATCTTGTTAGAAATCAAAATTTTGCATACATGTCTATTATGTCTCCAAAGAAATCCCAAAAGTTGACAACATACTATAAAATCAATAGCTCCACTCACTAGCAATAGTATGTTTTTTCAAAAGTGCAAAATCACTTCTCAATGTTGGACATGCAAATAAGTTGAATATTTATTGCCCACAAAGGCCAAAATTTCCAATTAAAGATGTGAAAATTGTTCGATTTGCAAATAAAACTCCTTTTGGAAATTTCCATGTGAGCTTGTTGAAAGACAAATTCAAACATTGAAGTATTTTCAACTTCTCGAGAATAACTAGTATTGTACTTGATAAAGAGTTGGAAGATATATCTAGGTTCACAAGACTTTGCAATTTTCCTAGTGAATTTGGAATGGAACCTTCAACGAAATTTTGAGATAAATTCAATGTCTATAGTTGACTGTAGCTTCCAAGTGTTGGTGGAATGACCCCACTCAACTGATTGGAACATATGTCTATAGCTTGGACCATTGCTATTTTACCAATCTCCATGGGAAAGAAGCCTTATAATAAATTCCATGACAAATTCAGATAGAAATTTAGATTATAAAGTTTAGTAATCTCTCATGGTATGCTTCCAGATAGCATATTGTGAGAAATGTCAATCAATTCCAAATTTACATAGTTTCCTAAGTGGGCAGGTATGCTTCCTAATAATTGGTTGTGATGGAAGAGGACTCTTATTAGTTGTTTAAGGGGTGAAAATCAATTGGGAATCTTTCTAGCTGGAATAATTTTAAGGATGGAAATTTATCTTAAAATGTGGAAACATTGATGAATCTTTCTAGTTCTAAATATGCAAACTTTAAATATTTGGCGATATTTTTGTAAAAAGATTCAAATTTCTAAGGATTTCATGTAGTTGCTATAAAATTTTGGCGATTTTTAAGGTATAATTGTTTTATCCTATATAATTTGGGCAAATCATTTAAAAAAAATGGAAATTAGTGAATCTTTTTTTGGTAAAAAGAATAGAAAGTTAGCCCATGGGCGAAATTTAACCACTAAAATTTTCCCTTCTTTCCATACACTGTTTTTTCACTGATTTCCAAGAGCTCAAGGTGTTTTAATTGTTCACTGGGTGACATGGGTAAGGAATTGTGGTGTGACCCTAGGAGGGCCAACAAGGCATTAAACCATCTGATTCTTGATCAAAATCAATTGGTCATTGTGAAATCATATCCTCTTACTATAATGTGTCTAATCTTATCAATAGCGGGAAAGAATGTCAAGGAAAAAAAATTCCTTTTAAAAGGTCGTAGCTTGAACAAACCAGTATAGAGGCAAGTCCTAAATATTTAAGCACAAGATTATATAACCACAAACAATCTCATGGTAGCACAAGTAGACTACAATTAGGTTCCCCTAGTAGAATATCCTCTTCTCCAACATGAAGAGTTTGGACAGGGAGAAAAATATTTGGAGTGATTAAAAATAGTAGCCATGTGGATAATATTCTAGTAGAGGTAGGCTTTTGAATGAAGAAAATAGTGATAGGGAAATTGGGAGTAATAATGGTGACAAACACAAGCTAGAGCCTATTCAAAAGGCCAACAAACCATAAGGATTACTATTTAAGACTACATCAATCTCTTTGAAAGCAGGTAGGAGGAACACCAAAGAGATCCAAGTGTTATAACTGGGTAGGTCAATCCTAGGACATGGATCAGACCTAGTGAAATGAGTGTAGAGCTTCCCCTTCCTGGAAAAACAAAGAATGAAACTAGTAGAGGTCACCTCATCATGTTATAATAGTTCATAATTATATGTTACATCATTAGAAAGTAGTGCATGAGAATTATCCATTGAAAGGGATTAGGGCTAAATTTAGAGTTCAACTATTCAAATCAAATTAGATTGCTAGCTAACAACCAAGGCATGGTAGCGGAAATGGAACACGTGGATTCATTCTTCTCATCTACTCCTAAGGTGAAAGGACATTGGAGTGCATGAAGTATGACTTCATAATATTTAGAATCCTTCTACAAACATCAAATATACAAACCCAACAATAACATATGCTTTGAGTAATAGGTATACAATATTTATAAAGTAATTTGTACAACCTATGCAAATAAAAATGCAACCATCCATGAACTCATTATAGACTCAGTTGTAAGATATCCAAAAATATTTAGGAGGAATGGATCTCCTAAAACTACTAGGCATATTTTACAATCGTAAAATGTCAAATTTTCAGGGTTAATGCCTATTGCAATGGTAGACAATTAAGGGCAAGATATTGGACAAATGTTTTCCTTCTTTATAAATGTATTGGTTAAATATTAATTGGTGTGAAAATTTGTTATATTTATGAGGT
This sequence comes from Picea mariana, assembly GCA_032191745.1. Lineage (NCBI taxonomy): Eukaryota > Viridiplantae > Streptophyta > Pinopsida > Pinales > Pinaceae > Picea > Picea mariana. The sequence continues at coordinate 13,853 of JASDQU010260070.1, forward strand.
AAATTCTAAATATAAAAAAATGTAAACTTATTTTTGAAACACCTCAAATTCACTATTTTGAAAATTGAAAGGAAACAACTAGATCCATCTCAAGATCAAATTTCCATGTAAAAATAAATTTGACATAGCAATCTTAAGATCCAAAGTATCTGTGAATAAAAACCAATTTTGTTAAAGTAATATATAATCATCATTAACCTAGGAAATGAACAATAAATAAGAGGAATGTACAATACCTTTATTTGTGACTTCTCATTTGAAACAATCATAGCTTTCTACAATATTGAGCAAAGCCTTTGTTTATTTGATTGGACACACTTAGCATAAAATATCCATTTTCATAAAATGTTTCCCTTTATCAATAAGAGCAAGTAACGAATCTAGGTGTTCATTGGGATCTAAGAACCATACTATGGTGATTGTTCAAAACTGCACATAACTCTAGCAAGTACCTATATGGTCTATAAGTCTTTGTTAAAGAAACAAACGGGTTAAAAGGATCGGGACATCTCTCCAACATGGGAAAATATGTAGGAGGTCAAATATCATTAGGAATTATATATTAGGTTGTACATTCACACTATTTACCTCTATATGTTTTACTACAAGTGAAACTAATGTAGTATACTTGAGAAGTACAACCATCATTAGTGGCTCATCAATTCAATTTCCATGAAAACTTAAAATTCATATCTAAAATGGGAATTCAACTCATAATATGTGGTTGGAATTTAATTTTTATGACATTTGAAAAAAATTAGTTAGAATCCAACATGGTACACATAATTATTTAATTAGGGTACAATTCATGTTTATAAGTTATGGTAAATTTAGATAGCAATCCTTTCACTTATAAGTGTAAACAAAATGAAATTAATTTCTTGTTAGTAATTTGTATCGGGGAGCTTATTTCATGGATATGAATATTGAAATTATTGACGGATAACAAATAAAAACAAATGTAAATCAACAATCTTCATAGTGTAGTGTTGTAAAAGTATCTAATTTTCATGTTGAGAATAATTACAAACATAAGATACATAATAACAAAAAAGTGTTGCACATATAAGTTGAGTGACAATACTGAAATCTTTTGCTATTGTGATTCTCACAAACTATAATGTAGAAGAACTTTGGTCATTTGAGGCAAGTGCACCATTCATTGTTGCATTAGTATTCCTAAGCAAACTAGATATGCTTCGTCTTGAAATCCTATAAGCAAGTGCATTTGCCATCAAATCTTGTTTGATACTCTCCAACACCATTACCACATCTCTCATATTCGGTCTTTCTTCAGGTGAATCTTTCGAACAAAGCAAACCAACATGTAGCAAAGAAAGCAGGCAATTGTATACATTGTTTTCTTCAAATTCATATACATCCACCTCGCTAAAGACATTGTTATCAATTACCTCTTTCATTCTATTTGGAAATGCCAAGTTCACCCACTTGTGCAAGTTTAGGTCTCCAACAAACATGTCACTAGTTGGCCGTTTTCTAGTGAGCATTTCCAATAACATAATACCATAACTATAAACATCTCCTTTGGTGGAAACTGTATCACCCAATCCATACTCTGCATTAAAGGAAATTATCATCAAATTTTACTTAACTAGTCCATATATACAAAATTATTAATGAGAAAAGACAAGTGAAAGTAATGTTTCAAAAGTCATACCTGGGGCAATGTAACCTATAGATCCTTTCAAAGCATGTGATGAAGAAAGTGAATCAATAGAGGTTGCACCAATTAGTCTTGCAATACCAAAATCTGTTACATGACCCGTCATGTCTCCATCCAAAAGCACATTGTTGGGTTTTATATCACAATGCACTACTTGAACAAAA
>JASDQU010260071.1:1860-13348 GCA_032191745.1 Picea mariana
CATCATACCTTTCATACTCGCAAAAGCACTCTGTGTGAGGACTCATGTCAAAGGATGCACCTAAGTCAACCTACCATGCCTCATGATTTGCATGTGTGCTTGAAGAAGCCAAGTACACATCCCCTCCTTCTTCCGCAAAGGTTTTTTCTTCTTTAGAAGGAGCATCTTTAGATCCGTTCCCTCTCTCAACACTTTTGGATCTATATTGCTTCTTGTAGTGCCCTTCTTTTCCACATCTTCAACATACCTTTACAATTGTTATGAGAGATTTAGATCTTCCCTCCCCCACTTGAAGACTTAGATCTATGTCTTTTCCGGGAGTGTCCTCTTGCAAATAATGCATATGTGCTCTATCTTTCCATGTTCTTTTGCCTCATCTCCTCCGACAATGCAGGTGATACGACATCATCAAAAATTAAAGTATTTGTATTACTACCTATGGCCACAACCAGACTGTTGATGAAAAGGTATGAATTACCTTACTCAACCATTTTCGAATCTTGCCTAGCTAGGACAAGATAGATGGGAATATCACCCTCTGCTTTATAACCTCAAAAATAATTTCCCAATCCACAAGTATTAATTACAAGGGTTTATGATGATTTATTAATGAAAAGAATGYTGCAAAAATAAAATAAAATTTTATTTTAGTTTCTAAAATGTATACACATTACAGAAACTAAATATGGAGATCGAAAAGAAAAAGTGACCAAGTCATAAATACACACAAATGAGACAGAATAGCAATCTGATTTATTTCATTCCAAGATATCAAAAGTGTTTTTCTATTTACAAAACCATGTGAGGGCATGGACCAAAGTCTAATTTAGAGATCCCCGATGAACACCATACAAAAGGACTCTAACAAGAAGTAAAAACTAAAATTTATAATCTAGATCAACTAGCCACAGACTGTTGTCAATTTGACTCTACAAAATATCCTTTATCAGCTATGAAACTTAATTCATAAATAGAAAAGTATACATGGACTATCAAGGATGGATCAACACCTCTAAAACAAGCATCTGAATGATTTGGTTCAGTTTTGAACCTTGTTGTGTACAATAGGACCCTCTTGTCAAAAAGAGAATTAGGCTTTGAATGAACTCAAGAATGAATGAAAATTGAAACTATCTCATGAAATCAAAAGAGCAAACCTTAGTCTTGCTTTCTCCTTCTATTCTCCCCTTGTTTCTTCTTCTCATTTATCTTTTATGCCTTCTAAATAAGTTGAAGTAGTTCAACTACTTTCTTTAGTTAAGTTAGTTTGACTTAACTAATTTAGTTTAGGAGAAATAATAATAATGATAATAGTTAAGGGTCTTTATTTAATAATAACTAGGTAGGTGGGACCGCCCGTGACTCCCTTCTTTTATTCCTTTCAAATTATAAAATAAAATACAATGGATAATCATTCAACACATGCCTCCCTTGTAACTCCCTTAGATACCTTCAAAAATGAATCTTTAAATATCAAAAATAATTTAAATCATATCCAAAAATATATAAATATCCACATAATCCATATTATCCCAAAAAAAAAACTTGTTGTCCAAACTTTTTGCAGACCACTATCTTCATCAACTCAATCATAAAAACACAAAAATTAAAATCCATACTTGCCACTSTGAGAGGCAATCTTTCTTTTATCACTATTGTGCCCTTTTGATTTCCYGGAAGTAGCCCTTGGTTGATTTGAACCYTGAGGTTGTATCTCACTAATAACATGGGAACAATCGTCCTTCAAATGCATGTGGGAGGACACTGATTTTGAAGAGTCATTTGAAAGARARTAAGGGGAGGCAACAACTTTGCCTTTATCTTGCATATGGGGGACATCCGTTTTAAGCCTTTTACTAGCATGTGAAGATTGGATAGGTGAATCAACAGGGGCAATCTGAGCATTAGGATTTATAGGTGGTGGAGGAGATAATGACAAATTGGGCCAACCAAAATGGTGAGAGACAGTAGGGTTGACAATCTCTTCCCGTCCATCATTTGTAGGGACTTATGGTTTCAARGACACATGAGGAGGCACAGGAATACCAGGGATGTTCTGATGCTGGAAGGGAGGTCTATCTGGTCGAGGTTGTATTATTCCTTTACCAATCCAATTAAAGAACCCAGCTTGGAACAACTGGTTCAATTCCTGGGGATCAKCATCAAAATGAATAGAGAATCTAGGCCTTCTAGGCCCTCTGTTCCAGTTTCCTCTTTCTCTATTATTTATGCCATGGCTGCCCCTACTGAAGAAACTCATCATGTATGCCACAATTCATCAGTAACTAAGCCCTTAATAGACCATACATGACATTATGCTTGCATGAAACCAAATTTGGCTCAGAAATTGACATGAGATAGATGCAAATCCATCCATAACAAATCATTTAATAATCGCCAAGTGAGCAGGGGGTGATAGGGTTCATGGGACTTATGGAGGGAGTGTAATGAGCGAAAAGTGGTATAATGAGGGGAGATAAACACACGAATATTTCGCAACAATTCATTAAATAATTTAACTGTGTAATAAAATGCCAAATCTTAGTTGCCAACCATTGTTGTGTTATTCATTTTGTCGTTGTCATATGGAGTTTTTTAACTTATTTTATAGAACAGGGCTGTCAAAATGAAACTGGGATTATGAGGGGGATATAATGAGTGAAAAATGATATAATGAGAGGGAATAAATATGGATATTGTTCATTTAAAATAAATCAAATCAAACAATTAAACATAACTCTGTTCAGACCTCCATAATTCAATCAACATTCACTTTTCAAAACCACCATTTAACTGTCATTTCTTTTACAGATTGCTTGTCAACTTTCAAAAAAAACAATTCATATGCCAAGAAATACTTAATTATAGTAGCCTTTGCATCTATATAATATTTATACAACAATCATAATAACAACATTGTCATTGATATGATAAACAATATAACCCTTTGAGCTACAACCATTCATATTCAAATGCTAAACCTCTTTTTAAAACCAATAGAACACACACAATGGTTCTAGCCAATATTTACTCTTTAAAATCAATAAGAATATGCACGGGATTTACCACCACTATCAATTATCTAAACATTGTTGGCATAATCAAACTGGGCATTAAACTCATAATCGGACCCAATCCATTCACACACAGGTGTCTTTTAAAAATAATCAATCATAAGTATTGATTCGAATAGCATTTGAATCAAAATAACATGCAACTTTGAGTCTGAGCTTCACATAAATTATCATGTACAAACTTCTTTTAAAAGCTGCCCAATCAAGAAACAGAACCAAATCGTGCCCAATAGACCAAGCGCACACAGTGCTTATTTACCCTTGACTGGATTAAACGATATCAAGAACGTATTTAGGGTTTAACACGACAAATGGGAGTAAGAATAGATGGCTCAATCAAAGGAATGAGTCCTCAAAAACACAGATAGCTCGTGCCCTTTATCAAATTTACCACAGACAATAAATTTTAACAATATTCTTGACAGTGGGGGTTACCAAAATGATAGTCAGCCATCTCCAACAGAGAACAAGACGAAGCGAACACTTAATAGCATTGTAATGTGAGCGTCCAAGCACAACTTGTGCCCAACCAAAAACATATATAAATATTCCATTAAAGTTATGGGTGATGTTAAACCGGACTGTGCAAAGCTTCCAAGCAACAATGATAATGAGGGAAACACCATAATAACTAATAGCTCGGGGCTTGGCCAAGACAAGGCAAGAACTTTAAACAGTTCACATCACAACCCAGAGAATCTAAAAAATATCAACCACAGAGACGAAAAGGAGTGGCAATATTTAAACATAGAGACTGGTTGTAATATTATGTGTAAAGCTCAGAGCTTGTCAAATCATAACCATAAATTTCCATAGAGAAACAGACTCAAAAACTCAAGCCGAACGATCATGCCTCTCTGTTATTTTATCCAATAATCCCATGCATGGATTACACACAACAAGGTATATCCATTCCACTTTTCAAAATGCCAACAGTCAAAATATTCACCAGAAGAACCCATGAGCACAGCACCAATACACAGTCCAAAAAGCTTAAAAAAAAAACAGACCTCAAGCAATCCTGAGCCAAAATTTGATTCATAATGCAAAGTAACCATCATGGATGGAAGAATAAGGAACCATACCTGGAAAATCTTGCGCGAGGGAGAGAGTTATACTGTATGCCTCCTTCATGACCAAAAAACACGGAGCATCAACAACCACCATAGCCAAAAACCAAAATGCAAGTATGGCTAGGGTGACGGGTTCGAGGGTTGTTTGAGTGACGTGCATTAAATGCATAATGCACGTCGCTTCTCCCTCCAACCTCATTCAATTCAATGTACAAGCCAGCCAACCCACCATAACACTAAGTATTTAATCAACCACATATTTCATTTCCATATCACATATTTCATAGTGTGCCACCTTTGGTAATGTCAAACTCTCCAACATAACAATGTGCTATAACGTTAATCCATGTGTTTCCACATATATCATTTATCAAAGCCCATTAGTCTAGCAACAAGGGTTTATGCACCCTCCTTTTATCACAATTACACATAACATTAGGGCTTGTCTATAGTCCTTTTGTTTAAAAGAGCTCTCATACCACCCTTTAAATCAATATCATATTAAACCAATCAATCCATGTTTAATCGCAATATCAAAACAAAATTGATAATGATCCCTTCATCCATAGGGCGGCCTTAGTATAATTTGTGAATGGTCATCAAACCATCAGTGCCATGCAATAATCAACCACCATCTTATGTCACCAAAACATTTTAAACCATATTTTGAAACATCAATTGTAGAAGACCATGTTGGAACCATCACAATAGCAAACAAAATATAAGTGCAACATATACACCATAGTGCCACTAGTCTACAAGGGGTCCCACCTACTAGTTTGTTATTAATATAAATAATTAATAGAGCTTGGAAATCATTTACGAGCAGTATTCATCGTTGCACTGGCGACTCCACAGGGAAATTTGTTTCCAACAGATTAAGAACTCAGATTGTTTGGTTTCGTAGACCAAGTGAAGATTAGATCAAGGAATGTACATCAAAATGATTATGCAACAAGGGAAGTGAGGCGGTTTAAGGGAAAAGATGATTTGGGATTTAGGGAATAACTCATGGAAAGTGTTACGTATGAGGGGCTTATTCTTATATGCATAACATTCGACTAATCACACTAAAAGCGTTCTTTGCTTTAAGGAGAAAAACTCTGGTGCGCTCTTTTTGAATCTTCGGGCAGAGGTAAGAAAAGGAAAGCAGAAAATAGGGATAAAAAACCAATTCACTTATCTAACAGCAGTACTGGAAGCAGATATATATTAGGGGTTTTGGATGTCATTGGATCCTATATATATATATATATATATATATATATATATATATATATAATCCAGTGACTCTGATTAGTCAACAACCCTAATTCGTTAACCAGAATTAGAAAACCATTCATGAAAACCAAGTGCCAAAAAGATGCAAAAATAAATAAATTTGGGGGCTATCGCCCCAAACCCCCTTGCTCCCGTATCATTGTACAATACATGGGATCAATTTTGAAAAGACTATAACACATACCCAACATATTTAATACCCTTGGAGGCATGCAGAGGGAGACACATTACAACATTTGATTGGTGCAAGTTTTAAAGTAGCACCATTGGGGAGGGAGGTATTTTAGACCTGCAATAATATCATTATGACATTGGTTTACATATTGATTGTGGGGAAGGATTCTTAGGGTTTGCTACATAGAAGATAGCATTATGTGGTAATGGTGAAAGGTGATACATGGCACACCCTTGATGGTGTAGGTTTTAAACTAACATGGCATTATGGAGGGGCTTGATGAACCCATGAGATTTTAGACCATCAATGTGGAATGATATTTACGACTAGGTTTTAACCCCTTGTGAAACAAATTAGTGGTTAGTACCTTTTGGGCTAGCAAAGAGGTAGACATTTGGTGCACTGGGATAGGTGCAAGTTATAAAATTGTGCACCAAAGTACAAGGGACCTTTGGACCCATGGATATTGCCACTACTGGATAGATTTAACATCCACATATGGTATTGCACCTATGGTAAATGTGATCAAGACTTACCCTATAAGGCCAACTTGGCATCCGATTATAATGTGACACATTGTAGGTCTCATGAGCCTAATAAGGCCTAAAGTTAAATAATGTAAATGGAAAGGAAAATGAAGGAAAGGAAGGAAAGAAAATAATAGAAAGAGGAAGAGGAAAATAAAAGAAAGGGAAAGAATTCATGCATGCCTTTGACCATGCACGTGGGCTTGTAAAGAAATCCGACAGAGTACCTCAACAATAGTAACAAATGGGTCGGGAGCCCTATAGATATGTTGATCGTGTTATATTGGAGGTAGGATTGAAAGTAGACCCTGAGAAGATTAAATTTGTATATAGGTGGTCTATCCCAAAAAATGTTGTAGAAGTTACAAGTTTCTTGGGATAAGCAGTGTTTTATCATAGATTTGTTAAGGGGTTTTCAAAGTTTGTAGGATGCCTACAAAAATTACAAGGTAAAGAAACCAAATTTTTATGGAAAACCTTGTACATAGAAATATTTCAAGACTTAAGTAATTTCTTATGTAAGATATAGTATCGATATTACTTTATTATGATAAACATTTATTGTTATGTATTGATGCAAGTGCAAGATGTATTGAGTGAGTATTAATGAAAGAAGGGAGAGTGGTAATTTATGATTCTAGGAAGCTAAAGGTCCACAAGAAGAATTACCCAACTCATGAATTTTGACTCTCAGCGATAAGGCATGGTGACATTATCTGATCAACAGAAAAATTGAGTTACAATATGGTCATGAAAATTTGAGATATTTGTAGACTCAACCTTGGTTGAGCACTAAGTAGTGGTAATGGGTAGAATTTCTAAGTGGTTTTGACTATGAGCTACTATATATTAAAGGAAAAGAGAATTCAGTGGTTGATGCCTTAAGTCGAAGAAGACATATGTGTACAACCTTGCAACTTAGTTGAATTTGAGGATAATGATCAAAATGTGATCCATGGAAGGCAAGTTGTATCAAGAAGTCGGTCAATCCCTATCAAGAAATGAGGATCTAAGTGACATGGTGATTAGGAAATATGAATACTCATCTAGTATAAGCTTGAATACTGCTTTGGAGGATTTGAATTTATGTGTTGAATCAATCTAAATTGAGAAAAATAGTATTCCATGAAGTTGTTTATAACTTGCATATGTGACATCCAAGGTAAAAAAATACATTATTATGAAACAAATGTAAAACTATCTATGATTAGAAGCAAATATTGTCGCATATTGTTACACATCAAAATTACTCATTACGATGATGGCCTAGTGTCATCATTACCAAATGTCGCAAGTGTCGCATTTCGCCCACAAGTATCGCAAATATCATACTGTTGTCTTGCCTATGTTGTGTCTCGGATGACATTATCAAGAACACTTACAAGACACCTCAAAATACTGGTTTTGAAGAGGAGAAGTCATTTGACAAAAAGTACAAGTCTTTTGCCACTCAGAAAACCACTAAAAAATCAATTTTGGAAGGCAGCGCTCCCCTATACATTGTCAGGCAGTGCCAACGCTCTATGACCTCTTTTGGGGGAGCGTTCCAACGCTCTGTGCCCCATTTTGAGGGAGCGCTGGCATTTTTGAGTGAATCTTTGGATTGTTGAGAGAAATCAGGGAAGAATCCCTTCATATATGGAGTTGGTTGCGTTCGGATCTGAGGTCAAGGCTCAACTTTAGGAGAGATCCACAACTAAAGGAGAAGAATCCTCAACTTATACCCAGGATCTCTTAAGTGGTTAGGCCTCTCCAAGCCTATATAAGGAGGCAGCTTCATGGTGAAAGGGGAGAYATTGTGAAGTATCAAACTTATGATCTCATAAGTGATATATCATTRAAGCATCAACATTCTGTGTGGATTATTTGAGCAAGGGTCTCGACAAAGAGAGCTTGGTGAAGCTGCTRCACTACATCCATGGCTRTAAACACCACTTTATTCTCATTAATATAAATCTATGCTTGGCCTGTTTCCTTTAAAGTTTGYGTACATTTCATGAACTTGTTTCTTTCATAGATTCATTATGAAGCTAATCATGGTAGAGTAGGAAGTATCATTGTTGTTGCTCATTGTACCACAGGACCTTCTGAAGAACTTGGAGATCAAGATCARCCTAGATCGAGAAAGGACAAACGTCGGTAAAAAGGTATTTACTATTATTCCTTCCTCTTCTTTGATAGTTTAGCTTTATAAAAAGGAATGTCARTGTCCACAATAGCACTTTCTATCTTRGAGTTAGGAGTTTAAAGCCCAAGAGAGAATCCACTTGTCCGYAGGGAGATTTATCTGTAACATAAATTGGTGACTCCRCTGGGGAGGAGCTCTRATTTTTGTTTCCTTTCCTAGATCTTGTCTTGGATTTTTCTCATTGTTTGACCTTCTCCATACTGTCTCTTTGATTCTTCGATCTGATTGATTGACTCTTGATTTCATCATATTCAATTTGATTGACTGAGTTTGCTTTATTTTTTTATTTTCTGGGCATTTTTCTGAATTTTTAGAGGCTAGCGCTCCCCTGTCCTTGTTACCAGAGCGTTGGCACTCCCTGCTGGTCTTACACAGAGCGTTGGAATGCCCTGGTGCTCTTTACACCAGAGCGCTGCCCTTTTTCTGTGAAAAATCTCCTAGGGTTTCATTCTCTAAGTTCATTTCTTGATTTTGGCACTTGCTCAGGAGTCTTACAACCTTAGTACACCTTGGTATTGGCCTTCAACACTCTATTTTCTGAGAATTTACCACTTTTGTTTGGAATTTTGATCGTTTTTTTTTCCTTACCTTGAAGTCACTCTTTGTCTTTGATGATTTAGAGCTTATTATTTTCCTCTCACTTATCTGACTGAGTGGAATCTTTTGTGAGGAAATTTAAAGGTCTATGCACCATTCCATTTGATCTTTGAGACCATCTTGTCCAAGCCTTTTTCTTTCTTTTTGAGTTTTTGGTTTTCTTTTTGCAAGTTTTGTTATCTTTGTCTTTCTTGTTTAAATCACGACAAGAGTGTGTTTTTGTTTGTGTGAAACTTGCTTCTAATTGTCTGAATCTCATTGACCTTAAAGTCTGAATGACATAAGGAGCTTTACATCAAATTGATTATCATTCACACATAAAGCAAAAGGATATATTTTTTATGATTGTTTTTGGATATTAGAAAGGAATTCTATGAAATCTTTAGCATTATACTAGATTTGATTGAGAAACAATTGTTTGAGGATTCTGCATCTTAGTGTTTGATAGTGAAAAGAACATTCTTCTCTTTCCCTTAATTAGGCATTCGTTGAAAAAAGGACTGCTTATCATTTCTTATGCATTTTTTGGGGGGATTGAGTCATAATACCATCAGTTTCACTTTCATACACCCTTGAGTAAAGAATAGCTGCAAAATTAACGCTAATTAAAATTTATCTAGAACATTTTGTTTTTAGAATCTTCCACCAACATTAGACTAGGATTAGCACTTTGGATTAGGCTATGAGTACAACTCTCCAAAGTATTCAAAACAAACATTAGCATCTTGTGATAGGGAGAGAAATATCCAATTGTCGTATAGGCTTTCTAGGATCCCCCTCTCACACAGAGGTTACGCACGAGGCCGCATTCGGGAGAGTTATGGAGATTATTCCTTCATGGTTCAACTGTTTGTAGTGGTCAGATCGTATATTGAGGTTTCTTCTTGAGGTTCAGCTGGTTTCATTTGGTCTCGGTGCTTCATGAACTCTGAATCTATTCGAGGTCCTCTAGAGTTCTACCGGTCCACTTGTCCTCAGTTCTCTCGAAGGATTTCGGACTTGTTATCCTGCTCATACGTTCAGACTGGACTGTCGACTGTACCCGCCCAAGGGCTGACTGGGAGTTGGTGTCCTTAGTAGCCATAATCTTTAGGTACTTACATAAGGTGACAGTGAAGGGAAGTCTCACTGTACCTGGAAAAAACGTTGGTCAAACTCACTTGGGATCCTTGGAAGGTAAATCCACATTTACTGCGTGGAATCTTGCAGCAAGGCGTAAGTCCGTTAAGCAGGTCACCATCGTAACTATTCCACCATATCCTAGCCCCTTCTTGACTTGATCATGCGACGTTGGATTTCATCACCAACTAGTACGGTCATCGAGAGAAGGTTTTGTTTGCTTGGTTTGATTCCTAGACTTGATTAGTGCATTTTGTTTCTTTTTCGTTAGTTGGCCATAGATTTTTTCCATCGACTTTTTTCTGCCAACATCGGCCCTCCATGCCATTCGCGTAGGGTACAGGGACTTCCCCCAGAAAATATGGAAGATTCTACCCCTTTACCCCCTCATTCTATGGAGGGATCTCCTCAACAAAGCGAGGTCCACGATGTTATAACCTCACAGGAGGAAGTTTTCACCTCTTTAGAATATTTTCGAATTGTTACGGATCCTTTGGAGGCTTTCTGCATTCCTACAAAATATGAAAGGCATTTTCTCCAGATGAATTCAGTAGGATAACTTGTTGTCATTGATCCTTCTGAAATTTCGATCGGGTCTCCTTCGAATCCTCGGGTCGGAAACCCCCTTTGGACTACTGATATAGTTTGAATCCCACCTTGCACAGTGCAAGACCTTTACGGATTACGGACAAGCATTGATATACCTGTCGTATCCCAAATACCTGAAACATATGTTATTAATACCGTACCTTTAGATCATTTTACTGGTACAACCGTTAGTTCCATCGCACCATCCATTCGTCCAAATATGCAGTTTGTTGGTCCAAGTTCCACTATTTCTTTCCAGATGGCCCATTCTACGATGGTCCCTCACATTGCAATTATTCCCACCAGTAATGTGGTGGTTATCCAAGCTCCCATTGGTACACCACTATCATTTAGGCCTTCCTCGTTGTTACCCATGATTTTGGTCATCATGATGGTGTATTGATGATGGTTTACTCAAGCTCCTCATAAGAACTTTCTCCTAAGAAAAGTGACATTCATCTCTTCCCAGAAAACTTAATTTTGAAGAGAGTTTGTAGGTTGCTAGTATCCCAAGGTGCGAGAATGACCCATTCTCGCAGGCTTCCTTAAGCTAGGGTGTGAACTTCTCGCACTGTGCTACATAGCTAGGGTGCGAACTTGCTCTAAAGCTTGGAAAAAGATGAATTCTCCATGGTTCTAGAAGGGAATCTTCTAGAAGAATGGGTTGGCATTCGAATGGTTATCCTTGTACTGGATTCCCTGATATTGTGGGATCATTCTTATCCAAGTAACCATCTCATTCTCTCCTATATATTGATGGAATTCTCATGAAAAAGGTTAAGCAAGATTCATTGAAGAATTGGTGAACGAATTGTGTGAAGGACTTAGCTTGAACAGAAGCTTGGAGACTCTAGTAAGTCTATCAA
>JASDQU010260072.1:0-12415 GCA_032191745.1 Picea mariana
ACTGGGACCAAATTAGCCACCCGTTCAGAATATCTCAAGGGGACAATAATTTGGGCATCTAACAATTTCTTCACTTCTTTCTCCATGACAGGTAGCAACATGGGATTTATTTGTCTCAACTTCTGTCTAAATGGTTTAGCCTCTTATTTTAGTGGGATCTTGTGCTCAATAACAGACGTGTCATAGGTCTTGAGGTCTTCATACATCCATGCAAACACATCAACGAACTCCTTTAGCAGCTCAGTATACTCTTCCTTCTGTTCTCTGGTCAAACTGCTTGACAATTTGACAAACCTGGGCTTTTCCTGTGAACCAATGTTGCATTCGGTTGTCTCGGTAGCTTCATTTGAGACTCTGCCCTTTACCGACACATCATTCCCATTGAGAAATATTTATAAAGGGACAAGTCCTCTCGGAATGTGATTACTGGGCAGCTGAATGATCTGATGATTAGCGATTTTATTTAAAAATTCCTCAGGACGAGGGTCGCCTTCCAAATCAGGATCTTGATCAATATGCAAAGCAGAAAATTCGTCCACTGATTGGAGGAAACTTTAAAGTTCAAAATCATCCTCGAACACCTTCCAATGGTTGACATTGTCTGGCACCGAGGGTCTATATCTTACATCAACATCATTTTTTATCCTAGGTGACAGAGGAAATTTGAGCAAACTAGCTGAGACAGCTAAAGAATCGGCCAAAGTATTTTCTCCCCTTGGAATGAAAGAAATGTTAAAAGCCAAGAAGAAATTATCAATAAGGTCCCATACTTCATTCCGATAATTCCTGAGCTGGGGATTATGGGCGTGATAAGCATTCCTTATCTGCTGAATAACCAACTCAGCATCTCTGAATATTGTTATCTCTTCAATTCCCATTTCCTTTGCGGCCCTTATACCCAGAACAAGAGCGTCATATTCTACCACGTTGTTGGTTACTTCGAATTCCAGCTTGTATGACAAGGATATGACCTCTTGACAAGGTGATATAAAAACCACTCCAGCGCCAGCTCCTTCGCTAGAAGAAGCTCCATCAAAAAACATTTTCCACACAGAGGAGCTTTGAGGGGAAATCAGATGATCAGGGCTGGGATGTTTTCTGATTAGTAAAGAGATTTTAGGGGCATCAGTAATCTGCAGCAAACTAGACCCTAAGTCGGTGTCAAGTGCAAAGATGGGGTGATTGGTAGGGTTTGCTTCATCAATGACAATATAGGCCAGCTGAGCTTCTCTGTATAATCTCCTTTGTTCCCCTCCGAAAACTAGAATGGTGGCATATGTGAGATCCATCTGTAGTGTCCCTCCTAGTTTTTTGATCCACGATCTAGACAACAGCATATTGAACTTGGGAGGAACATCGGCCACTACAATATCCATGACCACACTCTTCATGGGCAGCTGAAATAGGGAAACCACCAGGTCTTTGATGACTCCTAGGCACTGCACTCTCCTTGAATCGAAGGAATATAAATCATGATAAGTTCTTGTCACTTCTAGTCCCAATTCTTCCATGACTATTTTTGGCATAAGGTTATGGGAAGCCCCTGAATCCATGAGGTAGTTATGCATCACTTTATCATGTATGTTCAGGGATGTGTAGAAGGGGGGGGATGAGTCATATCTATCTTCTACCATAGGGCCTAATATGACGGCTGGCTTCTCATCTTGAAGGTTTACTGAGTCAGTAGGGGGCTGGGGGGACTCGGATTGCAACAACTTGGAGAGGGATCTTTTAAAATCTTCGTTTTTAACTAGCTCTGAGAGGGGTACAGGAATTCTAATCTTCTGAATCTCATGTTCAAAATTGAAGGAGGGGGTAGGTTTAGGAGCTTCTCTTACCTCAGTGACAGGATCTTTGGTCGCTGGTGAAGCACTCTAAGTATTCTTTTCTTTAGTTGTGGCTGTTGCAGCTCTAGTAGGTTTTTCTGCTATGAGAGGCTGGTCTGGGCTATCAAAGTCTTCTTCTTTCCTCCTCGATCTGAGATTATATTTGTTAGAAGTGTGACCGGTCTTTTGCTCTTTCCCCAACTCATGAATTTGAGCACTCATCAGTGATTCTTCATACGCAGACTGCGTCAAATGAGGAAAAGGGGGAGCTTTCTCAATACAGTGAATTTCAGAGCCAAACTCATCTATCTCCTCTCTCTGCTCATGATCAACTAGGTTATTTTGGAGGGGGGCTTGAACCCTTTGATCTTCTCTGTCCTTTCCCCTTTGTTCCCTCGGGAAGGCCTGAGGCATATTGTTAGAAGGTCATCTAAAACCTCTATTATCATTGTTTAGGGGACTTTTTTACAGAGGTTTCCCTTCTAATTCCAATCTTTCTATCTTGGCAGCAAGTGATTTTATCGTTCTAGCTGTCTCATCTATCTGTTGGGGCAGTGCTGAGGAACTGGATGAGGAAGCTTCAGGCCTGTTCTTGGACATACTTCTATCACCTGTGTTTCTAAGTCGGTTGACAACCAATATGTTATATTCTACCTCCACGGCCGCATCCTGCATATGGACCAGCATAGCAGCTCTTCTCTCTCTCAGGAGTAGGCAGAAATCAGGATCAAAAGTGCTGGAATAAGTGATCATTGCAGAGGCTTCGGAGGGCTTTATCTCAGTAGGGATTCTATTGTACATTTTATTAAACCTCTTGGAGAATTCAGGAATGGACTCTCCTTTCGTTCTCTTCAATGACCCAAACTCTGTCATGTAATACATGAAATCCTTCTTATCTCCCCACTGCCTCAGAAAAGCATTATCCAGGGTGTCAATTCCAGCAATGGATCCGGGAGCTAATCCTCTAAACCATTTTCTCACCTCACCATCCAGGCTCTGGACAAAAACCATCATCTAGACATCTTCATTTCCAATGTTCAGGTTGTCTGCATAACTATAGAAAGCAGCCAGGTGCTCTTTCGCAGTTATGTCCCCTTCCCTGGTGAACTTGGGCATATATTTCAAGTAATCTCTAGCAGGGAAAGGATTCGTGGGATGAGGTAAGATCAAGGGAGCATACCTAGCAGCAACTATGGCATCCATTCTATTCAGAGGGGGATTAGCACCAGCCATAGGAATATTAGGTGGAGGAGAATTTGGAGGTGAAGGATTTCGAGAAGGGGCTACCGGGAATAAATCTCGGAGTGGGGTGGGAAACAGGAGGTGATGCAAGGAACAGGCTACCAAGATCAAGTCAACAGGTGCTCCTCCTTGTGCAGGAGTGGGGAAATCCTCTATGGTTGTGGGTCTACACCAAGGTACAGCTTCAGAGGAGAGGGGAGTGATAAGGATTTCTCCCTTCAATCCCAGACCAGAAGGGGAAAACTCAGTAGGAACACTCCCAAAGTTCAGGAAATGGGAAACCTCTGAAGAAGGTCTATTAAGAAACTGAGGAGGAGAAAACAGAGTTCTGACAAAAGGAGATGGTGGATTACCTATTTCGGCGGTGGAAGCCTCTGCTTCAGGGGCCTTTCCTTTTCTGAGAACCACCTCTGGATCATTTTCAGGTGTAGCTAAGAGCAGTTGTGGATGAGACCGTGTGTGTCTTCCTCTGAACGCCACAATTAGTAGAGCAGGTTCTACCCAGCGGAGTCGTCACAATGGATTCGCCAGGTGCACAAAAACAATCTCAATAGTTCTGATATCTTATGCACCTTCAGAATCAGCTAATCATTGTCGTTCTATCCCAGGGAAAATATTCAACTTCATCCCCGACAACGGTGCCAGAAATGTTGGCGACGGAAGTCACTCCTGGATTGCTATCAGGAGCAGAGCCCGATGCCCATCAGTTTTGTGTCACAATTGTTCATAGATGGGTGATCAAATGGAATGAAACTCGAAACAGTAGTGTTCCAACTCTGAAAATAGGCCAGACATGCATGAGCAAGTGAGGTCTTGCGTAAATTTCAGACAGTGAGCTATAGTAAAGGGTGAACAGGCGAAAGACTTATGGAGGAAGGTCTGTTATAAACAGCAGGTTCCTAACAGACTGTAGAAGAAAGCATCCCAACACAAGGTCTTATTGCATTTGAATAAAGAGCACCAGAAAATACAATAATTCCACGATAAATCATTTATCATAATAGAAATGCAACAATTCGATGGACTCAGTCAATCACGAAATTCCTAGCATAATATGAAAAACTTAGACGGGTAAAGAAGAATTGTTTGTCATAAAGCAAGAAATCTCATTTACAGATACATAAGATGGAAACTAAAATAGCTGCTAAACATTACAATAGGGAGCTCTTCTCAACCATCGATACATTCAAAATGGCAGAAATGCCTCCATATACTTGGAACAAAACACTAGAAGCTAAATCGAGACATCGCATTGAAGGCATTACGTCTTCACATTTACTATGCATGCAGTCTCTGGACGTTCGTGAACTTTAGTCAGATGCAATCATGTTCCAAAGGACCTATGAATGAATTGACAAGCTTACAGTCATTTCTGGGCTTTCCATTTATGGAGGAAACGATGTTCAACCACCATTAACTACTGCAATTACTGCTTCACTGAGATCGGGAAAGACCTGGTCGAATCTGTATCAACAGGACATGGAGGCCTTCATGATGACTGAGAGACTTGACACAAAATTATGGATGGATGGTGATTAGGTAGGGGTAGCTGGACACACTCGATGCAGATATGGGATGAGGAGAGGCCATGTGGACGGATGGGCATAGGGAAAGTGATAGGGTAGAAATACGTGGCAGGATTCACAAGCTTTGAAGTGTACGAGCCGGGTGGACAAGACCCGGGGTAGGGAAGAGAATATGAGTTGGAATGACACGGGGATGGACGTGGTAGCAAGGAAGCGTGTGATGAAGATTTGGGCTTTCGGGTATTCGAGATTCACGAGTTTGAAGTGCGCGAGTTCCTTGCCTCCGGGATCCCCGACTCTGCAGGATCTCTCGTCGCGTACCTCTGCTGACGGACAGCTCTGATTAGGTCGGGAAATCGCGTATCGCGATTCACTCATGTAAGGGTTTCTTTCCCTTGAAAACTCCGATTCTCCAATGAACTGAACCCCGACTTTCCTCCTCTGCACACTAGGGGCTAACCCCGACGCAACTTCCCGAGATCTAATGGTTGACGGGATTTCACCGATCTCCCCTGTAAGATTCTGACCGTCGATTTGCTTTGAGGATGGTTCTCGACTACTGAAGACAAAACTTTTCCCGCTCGCTTGCGTGACTTGCTTCTACAAAAATGGGGTTACCTCGTGATATGCTCAGGTACTTCCCGCGCCAACTGCAGACATGGGTACGCCTGATCCTGAGACAATAAATATCACTAACAGAATCCTTCATCATTCTTTAAATATGCATTTAAGTATTC
Organism: Picea mariana; assembly: GCA_032191745.1. NCBI lineage: Eukaryota > Viridiplantae > Streptophyta > Pinopsida > Pinales > Pinaceae > Picea > Picea mariana. Next base: position 5,332 of record JASDQU010260072.1, read on the forward strand.
TTTAGTTTTTTGAATTATGAGCCCGAGGGAAGAAAAACTTTTTTCCATGTCCCATAAATCTAAAACAATCAACATTCTTTTATTTATATTCTCCTCAACAAAGTGTCGAGCAACGATGATTAAAATTGAAATTCCTTTTACTCTCAGATTTGAATCTAGAGCTCATTGAATAGTTTTGTCAGGTTTCATCATGGCAACTGGGGTAGCCAATATGGGTTGGGGCATGCAAGTTACCTCCAGTTCTTTAATCTCTTAAGCCTACGATTTTCCTCTTTCATATTGATTATTGAAACATCCAATGCAGCCCCTGTGACCTTATGAATTGAGGATAATTTTGACGACAACATATTTTTAGTATCAATAGTGGACTATAAATTTCCCTTCTTATTCTTCGAGGTTATTTCAAAATTAAATTTCTTTGAAGACTTATCAAATATAAAATTCCTGGACATAAAAGGTCTCTTCGTCAAAGAATACTTCATATTGAACAATTAATGTAGTAGATTGTACATTTTCTTGGGCATGTTCTTCATCATATGGAAACATCTTCATATCAATATGGAAACATCTTTATATTGAAACATGATATTTTTGGATGAATACATCTTCATTGGAAGCATCCATATTTTTGGATAAAAAGGGAATTCTTGAGAAAATGTATAATTACAGTATCATTAGGATTTTTTGTTCTCATGAAAAGCCTATATTTCTCCCTTATTATGTGTTAGAAAAGTTATTTATCATAGAGGTGTCAAGGAAGTATAAGTTATCATTTCATGTTTTTTATGAAAGAAGGAAAAAATAGTTCATTCCTCTGTCTTAGAAAGTTGGTGAAATCATCTTAAGATCAATTCCCAAAATTGATGAATATGTCTCTTACTTTGACCAGTTTAATTTGAATTTTGTAGAAGAAATCAAAGGGTTTGACCCTAACAACCTTTTTTATAATCACATGGTAGAATTTGGCCTTATCCCCACATTGATAAATACACTCATATTTTGAGAAGAAGAGGGTGATAGTCATTACCCCCCATGTTCAAGGTGTTGATAAAATTTTTGGTGACACAAAGACAATTGTGAGCACTACTGAAGGTCATAGGAAAAGAGGGAAACCCTCAAGTGAAAGAAATGCTCAATCACCCATTGTTTCTCACATAAGTCTTTTTCCTAAATTAAATTCTCAGTCTGCATTATCCAAACAAAGAAAACCATCAAGTAATAATTCACGTGATGATGGAGAAATAAATCCCCATTAAGGAAGTATAGAAAACCCTCATAAATTACAAGTGAAAAAGAAAAGGATTAAATCTCAACAAGAGGGAGAAGAACAAAACATACATGAAGATGATATTTTGCTTGAAAATATGAACATCTGAAGATGTTTCCATATCATATGGAAAATATTTTAATATCAACATCTATGTTTCAATATGAAGATATGGAAAATATGAACATCTGAAGATGTTTCCATGGATATTTTTGATCTGATGAGTTCTGTAGATCTCCTCTCCTTTGCAGATTAGGGTTTTTGTGGCTCTGTGCATGTAACTGATTGGAGAAGCTAATAAATAAGACAAAGAGTTGGTGGATGTAGCCCCAGGGTGGGGGTGAACCACGTACATGATGTGTTTCTCTGCTTTGTGCGATGTATTGATTTGTTTATATGTTAATTTTGTTAGTGCTTCGATATAGATGAATGGTATATAGATATGTTAATGCTATGTTCTTAATAGTATGGATGGATATTAGATCTGGTCTATGCGGATGTGCTTAGTGATTGAATATAGTATATCTAGTTGAATATTGCAATGATCTGTAATTAGGGTTTAACTAGGCTGTAAACTAAGACTAGATATTGGTGAACTATAACTGTTAAGTGCCTTGTTAAGGTGTTACATTCATAGATCTGTGTCCCAGCTAAGGTTGTAGACACTGGAGTCCTGCAACCACCCCTGACTCTACCTCAGGTGAGACTTCATCTTCTTCGCAGGTGTTGCCGAAAGGGCCAGTAGTTAGGGTTTTGTTGGTGCGTTGTTGTAGCGTTGAACCCTGGGTCTGCCCCTATGCCAATAAATGGTTCCATTGTCGGGACCGAAACTGTGATTGCTGAGAACTAAGGAAAGAGAAGATTTGTGTGAAGATCCGACCTAAAATTGTGAAATCTCTTTACGTGGATATGTCTCTCTAGAGCACAGTATTCTACTTGACCTGTGAAGCTTTGTTTCAAGAAGAAGGGCCAGATTCAAAGAAAAGAGGTAAGATCTGAAAGATTTGTGGCATGAGAAAGGTAAAAGTGAGAATTTTTTCTTAAAGAGGTAAGATATAAAAGCTTTGTACTCTTGGAAAGGTAAAAGTGAGAAATTTTTCTTAAAGAGGTAAGATTTGCAAGGTCTGTGCTCTGATAAAGGTAAGAATAGTGAAAAGTTTTAGATCTTGAAGCTTTGCGCTCTACTGAAGACAAGATTAGTGGAAATTTTTTTTTCTAAAGTATGGATCTAGGTATGTTTGATAAGCTTTGTCCTAGCTTGAAAACTAGGGCACTGATAGATGAAAGAAGATTTGATATGAGTAGATCTGATAAGAATAGTGAAAGAATTGTTATACGTATGCATAGAGAGAATGTTTGGACTAACAAATGGATGCAGGGTCCTAGAAAGAAGTTTTTTCAAGTTAGCTACTATGATCCTAGTGCACAGTACAGGAAAGGTTGGGGATCATTTAAAAGAAAATGAGGATTAACCCTATATTACAGTTACAGAAGACTAGGACATCTGGCTAAGGAATGCCTTGATAGAAGATCTAGTTGTCTTTGTTGTAGAGCTATGGACCATGAAGTATTGGATTGACCTAGAATGATTGCTAAGCTTGAAAGAATAAATATGAACCAAGAAAACCCTAAGACAGATCCAAAAAGTGAGATTATGGCAGAACCCCGGAAAGAATCAGAGAAAGTATTGCTATAGATGAAAGAAACCCCGAATGACCACCGATATATCAACTTATCAGATATATTCAAAGAAAAAGAGTGCATTGAATCAAGAATAAGAGACTTCGACATTGACTATGTTCTGGATGAGGAAACACAGGTGAATATAATGACAGAAAGAACTTGGGAATATATAGGAAAGCCTACTATGATTCCTTCATTAGGAGGAATAAGATTATTTAGAGGAAAGATGATAACCCTATGTGGAAGACTTACCCAAATATCTATGAATGTCAATGGAACTTTGATAGAGGAATATTTTGAGGTTGTTAAATTTATTGAGAACAACTCTCCATTTACTATGTTACTAGGATAACCTTGGATCGAGAAGGACCGGACTAGAAGGAAATAATAAGAAGTCTTAGAGCAAAAAAATCAAGAATTAAAAGATTTCATGACTAGGAGGATCACACAGTTGATTGAAGAACAAAATAACATATTGAATCTACTTAGGACCAGAGGCTTGGATGTCGAAGTTGGAAGGACACACGAGGTACAGGAGAGTAGAGCATCTATCCCAGATAGAGAAGAAGTATTACCCTTGAATCTTAGGAAAGAATTTCAACAACATGAAGTTACTATGCCAAAAGAAGAAAATAATCATAATGGAAAGAGGAATAATGAGATGAAGCTCACCAGAAAGAAGGCTTGAAAGATTAGCAAGAAGAGAGAAAAGATCGAAAAGTTACAGAAGGGTCCAGAGGGAACTTCACAAAGGGAAAATTTACAAAACAAGAACTTCGTCGAGATATCATAACAACGTCACATGGCATGTTTCCATAGCAAAGAAATATAACCATTGGGAATAGTCTAATAGTTATACTAACACCCCAAATGAGTAGACATGAATTTATGGTTAGACAACTCGCCATAAAACCATTGGGACCACACCGTAATGGACATAACTGAGTTAATGGAGACTTCTCACGCATTGGAGAGATCTGTTGCTTCATTATCTATTTATTCTGTCGAACCTTGCACCGAGAATGCTTTTGATAACCTTGAATCCGAGCCTGCAGATTAGTTGATTATGCCCAATGATCTTCGCGCTATCACCATCTGTCTCATTGCATTGAATAGTTACCCTTCAAACCCAAGAGATTCAACCACGAGCGCGTATGTCTGAAGAACTTAGCATATTCGAAAATTCTATGAAGGAGGTACTCATTGACCTCATGACTGAAAGAGTAATGTATGTGGGTGTATAAGCGTTGTCGACGAGAGGAGTGAAAGCCTATCCGTCGACTGCTCATGGATCTGGGCCATCCCGACCAATAGCAGAGAAGAGAACCAAGCACAAAGATGACCTAGCAAATATGAAGCCGATATCTACCATATTTCTCGATTACATCCTGCCTCTCACTGTTGCAGTAAGTTGAGATAGTGTGCCAAGAGATTTTGAGTACACCATGGTTACTGTGTACCTCCCGAAGGGGATATGCATAGTAAGAGCACAGCAGGACAAGATTGCAACGTTTAATTTCAATGACTTCAACCTCGAAGATCGCATGAACCATAGCATGTTTTCCCATACAAATACTTGACCAAGGTGAAGGGGAAGAATTCGAAGATAATCCCCTAGCCATGGACGATGAACCTCATGTAGTCCACCCTACTGAATGTAATGAAAATCACACACTTCAGAAGGCACTGAGAAGTTAACGTATGTGTCAAGCTACTACTTTCATGCTACCATGGAGGATACTTATGGCTATACCACCATATCACAATTGATCTGACATTGATCCATAGGATCATAGGATTGAGTATGCAAGGACCTGATCCATAGGAATTCTATCCAGGAAAGGCTACAAATTGCAAGTTAGCACAGAAGATCAAGGATACATACGACGATGTTGAGAAGGGGATGCGAGGCTACAAGGTAGCCTCCATCGAAAATAGCACAGTGTGCCCAGCATGTCAGCTAATTGCATGAAAGCTAGTACAAAAGAACTAACCCACACAGGTCGTAAGATTTGTCGTTGAACTTGCAGAGAAGTGCATGGAAGATCTACAGATGAAATGGGCGAAGCACCTAGTTAATCAGCTTGAACTGGACTGACATGAAGCACAGAAGCAGGGCTATGAATTCCATTTTAGTTGTCTCCTGATCCTCATCATGTTTGTTTCTTTGGAAATGTCAGAAGGTGCGACCTTCCCGGACATCGAGCCATTCGAGTCACTTGCTGGGAATTTCACCACGCTCTGCTACTCGAGTGATATGAGAAAACAGTGGCAGTCGAATGTTGTTTTTCATAGATATTACATCCAGCTGAAGAGAGCCATCGAAGATGAACCTCGCATGACTCCGAACACCCTACAAAGGTTTCAACCCTTGATGAAGTTCTGCGTAGATCGACACTTCATCTACATTACAACGCGAGCAGACGATCATATAGAGGAGCTTTAGTCGTAATACAAGCTCACGAAAGAGAACCTTGAGGATATCACTAAGGAATGGTCGACATACCTTTTTATTCCCGCATACCCTGTAGATATGCCTGACCTTGACATCCCAGAGACCATGCACAAAGAACATGATACACCTGGACCCAACAGAAGGAAGAAGATCGAAGAGGTCCAATACTTAAGAAACGCCTCAGGCAAGACTGCTTCAATATCACCTAATAGAGGGGGTGATGACGAAGTAAAAGCGATAAATGGCAAAGAAGCTGAACATAAACAAGGTGAAGTAACACTGCCTAGAGATGAGACTGATCCCCTAAAGAAGAGGAAGGTTTCTCCCCTGAAACCTTCTTCTCAGAAGAAATCCAGAGCCACCATGAACAAGATGCAGACTGTGCTCACTATCGATGATTTTGACTTCATCATAGCATCCCTAAACGACATCTCGTAGGAAATCGTGGATAAATGAGAAGCAAATAAGGAGGAAATTTACAAGAGAATTGAGGTCAAACTTTGAGGGGTACAACAGGCCCTTCAGTCCAGTCGCTCAGTGTCCACTGCAACCCTACCATCGAGAGAACCAGAGTTGGGAGATGATCCAACCCAACTCCGCCGACTAGCAAATGCAACTGAAGTTCGCCTTCATCGAGCACAAGAAGAAACTGAACAAGCCACCCAGGCCTTGAATAAAGTGCAAGGAGTACATGTAGAACAACTCTGAGTTGCAGAGGAGGAGAAGGTTTCTCTCCAGGAAAAATTAGAAGAGGAGAAAACATAGATGCAACAAGAAAAATAATAGTTTCTCGTAGAGAAAATTGAAGTGAAATATGCAGTCAACAAAGAACTTCACTCTGTGACAGGCTTATAAACTCATGTAGAATCCTAAGTCAGACATCAAGTAGAACAACTCCTAGAAGCTTTCAGCAGCTATGCCAATGAATAATAGACTTGGAGATCTGCACAGTGCCCTACACTCTGTAGGATGTAAGGGATCAAAGAGATGCAACTGCTCGAGGCACAATTGAGAGAATAAAGGACCTTGCCATGGAATGCAATCAATTGAGTGATCGCAGTGCCCAAATGTATGAGCGACTCATTGAGAATCTAGAACTAAAGACACTGGAGTCATAGCTCCAAGAAGTGAAGTATCAAACATAAATAATATAGGCATAGTTGAAGCCCCTGTTAGTTGTCAAAAGAATGAAGTGATCCCAAGAACAACACAGTGCTCAACAGTAGGTCCACACCATTTAGAGCAGATTCATGGAAGTGACTCAGAGGCTCCAACCTATACAGGATAAGGCTTGCCAGCTATTCACAGAGATCGAAGGCCAAGGAGAAGAACTAGAGCAATTCATCACTGCAGCAGAACAATGCCTAGAAGGACCTGTCAACAAAGTTGTTATCCAGGAGTTTGCTAAACAAGAGGTCGTGGCATAACAACAAGTCGAAGCAGCTCGATCCAAGCTCGAGTTTTTTGAGGCAGAATTATCCAGATCAGAGTGACTCGGGACAAGTCACAGGTGAGTATTGGGGGCATGTTGGCCCTTAACCAAGTTTTGAGGATCCTTGGTCATGTTGGACCTATTTTTTGGACTTCAACAGTCTCTTGAAGGCGAAGCACAAGACGAAGTAGACATCATGGGATCTCAACCCCATTTTAGGGATTTTTAGTTTTTGGGCTTATGTAAC
>JASDQU010260074.1:0-12970 GCA_032191745.1 Picea mariana
TGATTCACATCGTATACAATGGCAACTCAACATCTATTGCTCTCCTCTTAGATTGGCCCTTCTCAAGATTCCATGAACATTGGTGTATGATGAAATCATTTCCTTACCACTTCCTCGCGCAATAATTTCTCAACATTTTCGTTCTCCCACTATAACCACAAAACTTGGCCCACACCCATTTACACGATGTTGGTCTCTATCAAAATAAAAGCTCAAGCTGTTACCATCTTGGTTTACACTTGTGGTTAGGTGGTTGGCATTTAAAATTTATTAAGACTAAAAACTGTTAAATCCACAGATTTGAGTGATTATTTCTGTTTCCATATATTTTTTAGCATGTTGAATCTAATCTATTTTTGCATTTAGTAGGTGGCTGACACTTAAAATTTACTCGAAATCTGACTAGAAATTGTTAAATCCAATGAGTGATTATTTCTGTCTCCATAGATTTTTCAGCATGCTGAATTCATTTCTGCAGATTTCATGCAAATTTATATGACCTGATTCTGACAAAAAAAAGACATTCCGTAGAATAGTTAAACTAAGCCTATCAATTATGTTGTTTTGATTCATTCAAATTATTTCAAGTCAAAAATTGTAATTTCTAACCTTTAAATTGTCCAAAGTTGTGTTTTGCAGTCAAAATTCTCTTAGCAAAGTTTCAATTACCTTACTTTGTATATCTCTCTCCAATATTTCCAAGATATTTAAATCTACTATAATCAAAAGTCAAAAGTGTGATTTTAATAAACTGATATATTATTTTCACTTAACACTCATTATTTTATTTTATCTTTGAAGATAGGTAGAGTGTCTACTCCAAAAGTTGGACATTTCAATATTTTATACACAATTTATCTCCAGAAAACTCAAACAACAATATTTAAAGCTACAATCCAAATGTGTCTCCCCAACAAGTTGATATATCACTTCCACCTTCCACCAATTATTTCACCTTATTTCTAAAAATGAATAAAATGTCACATTTCAATATTTTATATACAATTTATCTCTCGAAAGTTCAAACAACATAACTTATAACTTTTAATTTTTAGTGATCTATCTAATTTCTAAGACAATGAAGATGTTATCTAAATAATCAATAACAAATTACTCAAAATTAGATTTAAATTAGTAAATATCATTAATAATTTATATATTATATATTGGTGAGATTAAAAGGTCTACTAAGCATAATCCAAATTTTATTAGATCTAAATCTATTTTAATGAAGTATTTAATTTGATCAATAAAAAGAGTTGGTACACTTTGGACATCAAGAGAATTAGAAAACTATAATGTAAAGTTTTAGATGAGTTTTAGTAACAACTTTACATATATAATACGAACTCCATTGTGATTCAAACTATTTACCTGAGTGTTGTTTTGTAGAGAGAGATTTGATGAAGTATTTAATTTTTTAAAATTAAAAATTAAATAAAATTCATTAATTGTTATTTTATTTATTAACTTATATTAAGTATAAAGTTTTTGTCTTTACTTAGAAATTTATATGTTTTTTTTTGGATTTTTTTGTTACAAAATGAAAATCACTTACTTCTTTGTGAAGGAAAGGGAGTTAAAAGGGGTTATTTAATGTCACTTAGTTAGGAGATGTTATAAAGTGACATTAGATTAATAAATAACTTATCTATTATTAAAAGTGATTTTTAATCCTAATGTGAAAGAAAATGGGGATAATGATGATATTTTGATAGTTGCGGGAGGTATTAACCACCAAGTGTAACTTTGACAAGAATAGAATATTCTAGGAAGCAAGAGAAACTCTAAAAGCCTTGGATATAACCCTAGAAGACAAGTCCGCTAAAGAGAATAATTAATATTGAGTTTTTGGTCTCCAGAATGAGAAGTCATCCGAGACAACTAAGAAGGAGTAGTATAAATAAGAGGGGGCTACAGCTCATTTGACACTCTCTCACTCACAACTGCAAAAATTTGGTTGTCGCAAGTTTGGAGAGTAGCTGCAGCTGCAGCTACTGCAACTAATATTTTCGGTTTTAGGCTTGGACTTTCTCTCGGTTATGGTTTGGAATTTTTGCTTAGTACACTAGCTCTGGAGAGTGGTATGCTAGTTTGATTGGCTATTGGACCTAGGGTTTGCTTCCAGAATTATTCTCTCTATCAAGGTTAAGGTGGTCGGTGGTGGCTTTAGCCTATGGTTGGGTGACAATATTGGTATATTTTCTATGGTGAAAACGAGCACACCTATCATTTTCTAACAGGTTATCGGTCCACACTATCTTCGGACAGTCTAATAGTTGGAATATAGATTGGGAGGATTTTTCTTAGTTACAGTTATAGTTGTAGTCAAAGTTTTTGTTGCAGCAACGAAACCATAACCCTCTTGTTAAGGCACCTTAAGTGAAGAGATTGACCTAATTTAAGGATATCCTAGTGTACCCTAGCCCAACGCACCTTGTGATACTCTCAGCAAGTAAAGGTGTCATGTTTGAGTTTTTGGTCAAAGTCAAAGGTTGACCAAGTCAAAGCAGTCATGATTTACTCTAAGAAGTCAAAAAACAAGTTAGAAAGTGATTCTAACTTCAGAGCATGGAAGACAAGGATTGATCTCATCCTTGCCAAGAATAAAGTGTTAGATATCGTGAAAGGAAAGATCTTGGAACCACAGTTTGAAGAAGCAAAAGAGAACTCAGAACATTGCAGTTATGGAGAAAATTAAGGACAATGGCATCAATGCTATGAATATCATAATGGACTGTGTAAAAGATCACTTGATACCCTACATATCTCATCTTGACTCATCTAAGAAGATGTATGATGCCCTAATTAACCTCTTCTTAGTCATAAATATTGGACAAGTAATAAATCTCTCTTAGCAAAGTTTCAATTACCTTTAAGTTATAAAGCTCTCTCCAATCTTTCCAAGATATTTAAAGTTACTACAATCAAAAGTCAAAAGTGTGTTTTCGATAAGTGGATATATTATTTTCACCTAACACTCATTATTTTATTTTATCTTTGAAGATTATACACAATTTATCTCTAAAAAATTCAAGCAACAATATTTAAAGTTACAATCCAAGAGTGTCTCCCCAACAAATTGATATATCACTTCCACCTAACACCAATTATTTCAACTTATTTTTGAAGATAAGTAGACATTTCAATATTTTATACACATGTTATCTCGGGAAAGTTCAAGCAACATAACAACATAAATTTTAAATTTTTTTAGTGTTCTACCTAATTTTCTAAGACAATGAAGATGTTATCTAAATAATGAATAAAAAATTACTCAAAATTAGATTTAAATTAGTAAATATCATGAATAATTTATATATTGGTGAGGTTAAAAGGTTTACTAAGCATAATCCAAATTTTATTAGAGCTAAATTTATTTTAATGAAGTATTTAATTTTAATAAAAAAAGTTGAATGAAATAAAAAGAGTTGGTACACTTGGCCATCAAGAGAATTAGAAAACTATAATGTAAAGTTTTAGATCAGTTTTAGTAACAACTTTACATATATAATACGAACTCCATTGTGATTCAAACTATTTATATTTCCGAGTGTTGTTTTGTAGAGAGAGATTTGATGAAGTATTTAATTTTTAATAAAAAGTTAGAAACTAAGTAAAATTTATTAATTTTTATTTTATTTATTATTTTATATTAAATATAAAGTTTTTATCTTTACTTGGAAACTGTTATGTTTTTATTTTTGGATTTTTTTGTTATGAAATGAAAATGATTTATTTCTCTCTAAAGGAAAGGGAGTCAAAAGAGATTATTTAATGTCACTTAGTTAGGACACGTTATAAAGTGACATTAGATTAATAAGTTATTTATCTATTATTAAAAGTGACTTTAATCCTAGTGTGAAAGAAAATGGGGATAGTGTCGATATTTTGGTAGTTGCGGGAGGTATTAACCTCCACGTGCAACCTTGACAAGACTGGAATATTCAGAGAACCCTAAAAGCCTTGCACATAACCCTAGAAGTCAACTAAAGAGAATAATCAATATTTAATTTTTGGTCTCTAGAATGAGAAGTCGGCCAGACAACTAAGAAGGAGAAGTATAAGTAAGAGGGCGCTAGAGATCATTTGACACTCTCTCATTCACAAATGCATAAATTTAGTTGTGTGCAAGTTTGGAGAGTAGTTGCAGTTGTAGCTACTGCAAATAGTATTTTCAGTTTTAGGCTTGGACTTTCTCTTGGTTATAGTTTGGAATTTATGCCTAGTACGCTAACTCTGGAGAGTGGTACACTACCTTGATTGGCTATTGAGCCTAGGTTTTGATTCTATAATTATTCTCTCTATCAAGGTTAAGGTGATCGGGGGTGGCTTCGACCTATGGTTGGGTGACAATATTGTTATATTGTCTATGGTGAAAACAAGCACACCTATTATTTTCTAATAGGTTATGGTCCCACACTATCTTCAGTCAGTTTAACCATTAGAAGATAGATTGGGAGGATTTTTCTCAGTTACAGTTGTAGTTACAGTCAAATTTTTTGTTGTAGCAATGAAACTATAACCCTCTTGTTAAGGCACCTTAAGTGAAGAGATTGACCTAATTTTTGGATATCCTAGTGCTCCCTAGCCTAGCACACCTCCTAATACTCTCAGCAAGTCAAGACGTCAAGTTTGATTTTTTGGTCAAAGTCAAAGGTTGACCAAGTCAAAGAAGTCATGATTTACTCTATGAAGTCAGAAAATAAGTTAGAAGGGGCTCTAAATTCAGAGCATGGAAGACAAGGATTGATCTCATCCTTGCTAAGAATAAAGTGTTAGATATCGTGAAAGGAAAGATCGTGGAACCACAATTTGAAGAAGGAAAAGAGAAGGAACCTGAGAACGTTGCAGTTATGGAGAAGTTCAAGGACAGTGGAATAAATGATATGAGTATCATAGTGGACTCTATAAAGTACCACTTGATACACTACATCTCTCATCTTGACTCATCTAAGAAGATGTACAATGCCCTAATTAACTTCTTCTTAGTCAAAAACATTGGACAAGTGATGAGTCTGAAGAATGAGCTCCGTGACATGAAAATGAATAATGATGATAGCATAACATCATACCTTGTAAGAATTTCTGAGTTAAGAGATCAACTACAAGATATTGAAGAAATCATTTCAGAAAAGGCACTGGTAAATATAGTACTCAATGGCCTTCCCAAGACATGGGATGCATTTTCCGCAAGCATGAACACAAGAAAGGAATATCCCACATTTGAAGAACTTTGGACTTGCTATGCACAAGAAGAATCAAGGATTAACGCAAAAGAGAAATTCCAAAATAAATACGAAGATCAAGCCTTCACAACAAAGTTCAAGAATTTCAGGAATAAGAAGAAGTTTGGCTTGAGGAAGAAACCAAATCAAGAAAAGGAGATGTCAAAGATACAATACTTCAACTGTCAAAAATATGGTCACTACTAGATCCACTGTCTTGATTTAAATAAAAGGAGTGAAACATACAAAGCATCAGTTGCCAAAGAAAGGGAACCCTCAAAGAAGGCCAAGCAGGATAAAACATACTTCTTCTTCTAAGTCAAGGTATCAATATTCTTCAAAGTTCTTGTACATACCATGTTTACATAGTTTCTGTACATATCATGTATATCTATTTCTTAGAATATAAGATGTTCAAGTGAAACAATACCTATGGAATAATAACAAGACAAGGATTTCTGCAATACACATGAAAAGATGAAGTATGTTGACAATCTTTGGTAACAATTCCTATGGAAGCTATTATATAAGTAACAACTGCCAGATAAGTCGAAATCAGAATCAAACCTGAAGAGACCTAGAAGAATTCAAAACATAAAGAAACTAACAATCAAGAAGAAATTAGAAAAAGACTTGTGACACCTTATAGAAGGAAATAAGAATGCAGACAAAAGCGTGGACTATCTTAGATGGAGGGAGTTGATTACATAATTCCAAAAGAAGAGCATGAAGAAAGGGTTAGGAGGGAGCTAATCCTAAATAATATGATCCATTGAGGACTATTAAGTATCTATCCATGTTCCCATTGAAAGTAGAAGCCATTATAAGCATCATGTGTTCATTTTGACTCTAGAAGAATTCTTCTTCGAAAATAAGCCTTAAAGTATCCTTAGTTGTCCATCTACATACACGATCCTATGATGAAAGGAAGAAGTTGGAATCTTCAGGGCATGGAATCTATAGAAGACCCCATGGACCTAAGAGCTAAATATAGGCATGAGGAAGAAAATGAATATTCCAAGAAAGAAAGAAAAGCCAAGAAAAAAATAGTTATTATACCTAGAATCACAAGACTGCCATCTTGGTTTCAATGCACTAGAAGTCAAGCAGAAGAAATGAAAGTTATGATAACGAACAATGTATGTAAGAAAATGTGAAAAATACTTATGAATGGAAGCATTGCAAGATTCATAGGTTCTTTCAGAAGGAGAAAAAAGACTATGACAACAACTTGTTCCAGTAAACCAAATGTACCGCTTCCAGTATCCATGGATTGGAACTTACATGTAAAATATTGTTCTTGCCAATAAAGAAAGTGAGAAAGAATCTTATGCTAGAAAGAGACCCATGTATGCATATATAAAAAGACCTTGTATGGATTCAAACAACTTGATGCAAAGTATCTCATATACAACCGAAGCATGGTGAAAACCTCCTATGACAGAAATAGTGTATCAGAATGGTTACTCAGAAGTCTGGGTTGATGGATTGATAATCGTTGGAAAACTCTCATGATGACACAAGAAATGCTACTTGGATATGTTTCACTTTTATATTTTCCACGATGTCATGAGCTAGAAGAAAACAAAAGTAGTGAATTCAACCATGATATATTGTAAATATTATAGTTATATGAAGTCTTCAAAGAAAACCAGTGCTCCATGACAGACCAAAGTACATTGAGCCCAAAAGAAAGTGGTTCTCCCATATATCTCCGCAGATGAGTAGATAATAGATATTTTGGTAATGCCTCTATCCAAGATGAAAAGTTTGTGTTCTTAAGAGACAAGTTGAGGCTCGTGGAGATGACTTCCTTATTGAAAAAGGAAGAGATTACTCCTAGGTTTGGAGGGAGAACTGCTATGTTATTGATTTATGGACAATCATTTTTCAGTTCAAAAAATGGTCTAGGATGAGCAGTTTCTTTCCAGTTTGGAAAGTGGTTTGAGATTTTCGATGGACAGGCATTTTCCAGTTCGGAAAATGTTCCATATTAGACAATCATTTTCGTAATGAAAATGGTTCAATAGATTGTTAATGTACCATGGACAATGATTCCCCTTGTGGCCAGTGTGGGGGAATAGTCTAGGATAGTCATTCTTTTAGGCAGTCACTCTAATATGTGGTCAAGTAGAATGGTCTGCCTCATCGGGCAATAATTATTTCAAAGTTCATAGTTGTGAGTAGTTTTGAAGAATGGTCCATTTTGGAGGTTGGTGCGAGACAGTCATTTCCTTAGGAAATGGTATGGATAATCATTCCCTAAGGCAAAATCATTCTCTCCAGGTTGCACTATGATTAGTGCCAGTGGAATGGCCCAGTTAGGTGAATGGTCTAGGTTCAACAATCAAGGATAGGCATTCCCTAGGGCAGACTCATTCTCTCCAGGTTGCACTATGATTAGTGCCGGAGGAATGGCCTAGTTAGGCGAATGGTCTAGGATCAGAAATCAGGGACAATTATTCTTCTATGCTTAAGAAGAATAGTCCAGATATCCCATGGCTAATGTTTTACGTCCTAAGGGAAGATGCTTTTCTAGATCTCACATATGTCAGTGGAAGAATGGCCTAGATGACTCAGTTTGTATCATGATATTGTTATACAGGTTGATATCGGATGATATGATTACTGTGGAGACTATATGTATCTGGACAATAGTTGTATGTCATTGTGGTTGATGTGTTCCACTGGTTGTGACTATGTGTCACTAGTTAAGTAGCCGTGTGCTACTTGAAGTGGTTGTGTACCATTGGATAGTAGTTCTGTACTACTATGGATAGACATAGTTGTATTCTATTGAGTGGCATTGTTAAGATTGCCATGAAGACTATCAGTAGTGTTGGAAATGATTACCAACTAGATGGATAGTTAGTGTGCTGGTGGACATACATTTTCTAGGCGAAAAATGGTCCAGTACAATTATTCATAGAGGATGTATGTCTAGATTAGAAGAATAGTCCTTGTATCCCATGGCATGGCTTCCAACATCTATTAGAACAATTATTCTTCTAGGACTTATGTCCGGATTAGAAGCATGGTTCTTGTATCACCCTGTGGAGTGAGTGACTTATTCAACATCATTCCTGATTACTCAGATGGAGTATGGATTCGAGAGATAGTGATGATGGTGCTCGTGATTTAATCATGAGATAGTCTGTCGGCTAAAGAGAATAATTAATATTGAGTTTTTGGTCTCCGGAAAGAGAATTCAGTCCAGACAACTAAGAAGGAGCAATATCAATAAGAGCGCACTCGAGCTCATTTGAAACTCTCTCACTCGCAACTGCAGAAATTTAGTTGTGCACAAGTTTGGAGAGTATTTGCAGATGCAGCTACTACAACTAGTGTTTTCAATTTTAGGCTTAGACTTTCTCTTAGTTATGGTTTAGAATTTGTTCTTGGTACACTAGTTATGGAGAGTGGTATGCTACTTTGATTGGCTATTGGACCTATGCTTTTCTTCCATAATTATTATCTATGTCAAGGTTAAGGTGCTCGGGGGTGGCTTCGACCTATGGTTGGGTGACAACATTGCTATATTGTCTATGATGAAAACAAGAACACCTATTATTTTCTAACAAATAAGAGTCATATTTGATTTAATAAAATATGGGATAAGGGTTAGATTTGATTTGGTCAAAAAAGGGAAAGTTCTAAAGACATGGAGAAAGGATAAAAGGAGGTGTAGAGTCTCACTTTGGCATTATTATTTGATCTCTCATTTTGGAAATTCTCTTGGATCCATTGTTTCATTAGGGTTTAGAAAAACCATTCCACTATTGGTTTGGTTTCGGTGGTGCAATATCCACCCTATCTAGACAAGAGGGGAATCCATCCAAGATTTCCATTGGAGCCTAGACAAGAGGGGAATCCATCTAGAATTTCCATTCAAGCTACACTTCTAAATATACCATCTTGCAGAGGAGGTTGATGAATATTTCAAATGAGGCCATACTTATAATTTGTACGTACGAGGAGGGTTTCTGAGAAATCGTAGTACAAGACAACACCGTGGGTTGAGTATATTGTATCTTGTGAGGCCCTCGTTGGTTGCAAAACCTCTTCATGTGAGGTCCCACTAGATGTTTAATCGTGTCTCGCGAGGCCCTTTGCGATCTAAGTTGCAGAGTTGTTTCGGGTACGTACATCCGAATTATTGCAACAGGTGTTGTTGGGGTGGCTCGCCATCGTCTTCAATAGAGGTTTATGGGATTATTACATCATTCTAGGAGGAGAACTAGATATTTTGAGTTATCTTTCTACAGATTGGAGAAGACATCTACTAGAAGGGATTAGGGCACTACACCAGATTTTGGTTTTCAGTTTACTTTTTGCTGATTTGTCACAACTGCTACAACAACCCTATACATTGTATTGTGTGATCAATATTCCATTATTAATAAAGTGTCATATTATCTCTTCTAATTATTGGTACATGAAACATGTTTTTCAAAATTCCTATCTATGAATTATGTGCAATATGTTTGTGGAAAGGCCTCAATCCATTTAATAACATATAAATAATATAACCAAAACTACCTTAGTTAGTAAAACTAACACAATTCTATTTGGGGACATCGCATAAACTAGGAGTTTCAAATCTTGGAAATCGAAAGAGTTGAGAAACTATAATATAATATAATAATATGTTTTACCAATTTCAATATGTTTTACTAATTTCAACATAGATTTCATTTGTCATTCCATTTTTATACTCTACATTAGTGTTTTTTTGGTGTGGAGGGATACTTAAATGAGAAGGAAACTAGAATCAATGAAATGTAGAAGAGTAGAAGTCCCTTAAATACAACGAATATGTAAGTATAAGAGTTTATTAAGAATCCAATACTAAAGAGTGAAAATTTGTTTTCATCATTGATTCATTGTTGGCATTGACTTGATTGCAAATTTACATATAAGAAAGAATGATTTTAAAATATAAGTATGTAAACATAACTAACATTAACATCATTGTATATTCAAAAGCTTTGTGATATTTATTATAGAATAATGTATCATGAAAGTATTAAGGTTATTAATCATCGTGTTATAACAATTTAGTTGATTAATATCACATTTCATAGTATTTTATTAGAAAATATATTTTAAAAAATTATTATTAAAAAGTTCGTGATATCTATTATAATATAAGGTATATTGATTTAAAATGGATTCATAACAAATGAGTTTAATGGTTTATCTCAATGAAGAAAACGCATCTAAATTAAAAGGTTAGTTATGGAAGAGAAGCCCAAGGCTATGAAGTCAACGATGAGGTCAAAGGATTTGATTCGTAGTGTGAAGGATCCCACACTCATTCAATACACTAATTCTTTCCTTTAAAGTTCTACATTTCCAATGAAAGCACGACATAATTACAAATTAAAGAAAAATAAAGCGACATAATTACAAATTAAAGAAAAATAAAGTTAAATGACAAAGAAACCATGCACATGAAAAAAAAATACAATGGAGAAGAAGAGCACTAGGGTTATAGAGCTAAACATTGAAGATGCATAGCCTTGCAACTACTCCTAACAAGCTAATTATGCTTATAAAATTTGCACAAAAATGGAGTTCTTTGGTAGAGAAGAGAGGGATTATTGAGATACTTTTTGAGTTTGTAATATGTCTAATTCTCTGGAGATCCAAAAAACCATGGTGATTTTAATTGTTGTGTGATTATGGTACTTTATATGTTGTTTTTGTCCACGTGGTAATTATCGAGTCATAAATTTGTGATGGATTGAATTTCATTATGTGGATGAGAGGAATACTCCTTTGCAACTAGGGTTTACCTTAGATATCAACATAGTTGAAGTTGAGCCAACCATTAAGGGGTAGATAAAATGATAACCAAGATCCTCCCTCTTTCATTGTTTTGTGTAGGTGTTTAGAGTATTCCTTGTGGATCCATGAGTGAGAGGGACCATAAGTTTGTTTTAATCTTTCAGGAATAATGGGAGACATGATCAACTCAAACATTGAGACTTTTATATCCTTGGTCCAATCCCTACTCCCAAGAAAACAAATCAACCCCAATAAAGGAGATTCACAAAATGGTTAGAAATTCATCCCTCAATTGGATCTCCCAGCTCCTAAGTATTACATATCAAATTTCCACGCCTAGGTACCTCGCCCTAAGTGCCGCAAGTGTCGTAAAAGTGTCATATGTACCTTGCTAAGTGTCACATACACCTCAACACCATGAAATAACACATGTCGCAATACCTAGTCAATGTGGAAGAGAAATATGTTATATGAAGGTCAAAATACTATGTGCACATGAATTATTATTATTATTCATGAAAAGGAAATTAATTTAGTGTGAGAATCCACCTCACATTTGGTTTTCTATTTTTTAGGGGAGGTTGAGGATCTCATGGATGGTTGAAATATTTCCTCCTTAAAATCCTTGAGAGATATTTCCTCCCTAAAATCCTTAATAGATATTTTCTCCCTAAATTTCTTGGAGATCCCATTTCAGTGGATCTGATGAGTGATATTCTGTAAGATACCAGATATAATAAATATGCAAAACATAAATAAAATTCTAGAAATGGTAGAATAACAGTAATATATCTAGCATAATCTCCACAATAACACGAAAATGATATAAGAACAACAACAAAAATAGCACTTTGATTCAGAAAGCAATGTTCATAGGCCTCTTCGAGGGGCCAACCTCCAATCGAGCAGTGCTCTATTATAATAATCTCAAAGCTAGGGTTTTCATACCCTCGAACCTTATTTATACTAAATATGTCTATCAAGAGAAGCATCTAGAGGAAGATCCTTCTAGAAGCAGAAGCTTCTATTAGGTCTTCTTACATCCACCTTATTCTATTTTATTGAAAAGCCTTATTAATATTGACCTTTATTACATCTGAATATATTGCTCTACCTATGTGCGGGTTAGGACCCTAACATGTTTTCCCCCTTAAAAACAACATTGTCCTCAAGGCTTGAGATGTGGAAACTGTTGCAGAATGGTAGTTGATTCCCAAGTAGCATCTACTAGATTCATATCTCTCCACTGGACTAGCACTTCCTTGATGGTTCTTTGATGTAGGCGACGCTTGTGTTGGTCCAAAACTTCTTCCAGCTATAGCCAAATGGATCCTTCTTCAGCTAACTCGGGCAGGTTCGTTTGAATTTGGCACCTAGTTCCGATCACCTTCTTTAAGCATGAAACATGAAAAATTGGATGTAGCTTCGACTGACTGGAAAGAGCTAACTGATATGCAACTTGTCCCACATACTTGAGAACTGTATAAGGACCGTAAAATTCAGGCACTAGCTTCTGACAATGCTTGGCCTTGAGGGAAGTTTGCTTGTATGGTTGCAGTCACAGAAACACCTGACCCCCTTATGCAAATTGACGTTCAGAGCGACCTTGATCTGCTTGTTGCTTCATGCAATTTTGTGCCATGACCAATTTCTCTTTAAGGGTACGAAGAATATCCTCTCGAACTATAAGTGTTTGGTCAACCACTTGAACCTTCGAGGTACCCAATAAGTATGAGAGAACTAAAGGTGGCTTCTGTCCATATACTGCTTCAAAAGGATTCATGCGAGTAGTTGTATGGTAGGAAATGTTGTACCACCATTCGGCTAGGGGTAGCCATTGAGCCCACTGATGTTGCTTTTCATAGGCAAAACACCTCAGATATGTTTCCAAACACTTGTTGACAACTTCTGTTTGACCATCAGTCTGGGGATGATAAGTTGTGCTGAGATGC
>JASDQU010260075.1:0-13274 GCA_032191745.1 Picea mariana
TAACGAACTCACAACCCTGAACGGCAGAATCGAAGCTGCCCTCTTCGTGGATGTCTGCTTTGAAGAGCTTAAGCCTCTCCTTGGCTCCTGGTAGGCACAGAATATGTCCAGTTTCGCTCTCGTTCCCTGATGAACGACAAAGTGAGGGCGATGCAGTGTTCACATAACTCTATTTTTGGAATTGTAATTAGTACAGTGTAGAACTAGCGGTTAGTGAATGTGGAAAGGCTTACATTTATTTAATCATTTAAACTTGGTAATCATATGGTTTTACAGTAATTTCTTAATATGATTAGGTAAATGTGAATGTGGAAAGGTTTACATCTATATTAATCATCTAAAAGTGGTAATTATATGACTTTACAGTAATTTTTTAATAGGTAAATGTAAAAAAGTAAACAGGGTTAACTATGCATTCAAAAATGCAAGAAAGTTATAAACAATAATCACACTTATTGATTTAGRAGGAGACTAAGAAKATGTCTSCATCTTCAATTGTTAACCATCAGATTAAGATTTTAGATTAAAAGATCAATAATTGTGCCGATTTCCAATAAATATACTGCTAGGCTTACCTARGTTTAATTATAAAAAGTAATTGAAATTAAAATTGTAATTGAAAAAATTTATAACAATTCTCAAATAAACAGGGTTGATACTTTTTTCAATATCTGGAAAAAACAAGATGTGTATAACAAGCAASAGATAACCTGGATCTCTGAAAGTGGCATTGATATTGTATCCCCTGAACAAAAGATCTCTGATGAGCCATGAGGCGATGTAACCCCCTGCTCCAGTCACGCATACCCTGCATTCTCGACTTTCGTAACCCATCCTTCCCACACTGCTTAACACTGGCAAGTGATAAAGCTGCTGAACTACCAACCAATTTGTATTGCTGAAAGATGATATTAAAGCCAGTATGTAGGATATATAAATACAAGAATTGAAGCAAGGTGGTACGATATTAGTACAGTAATTGAATCAAAAGTGCCCGATCAAGCAATGAGTAGAGCTGGAAGAGAGATGGCCAACCATTAACAGGCACGTTTGCAAGATACTGTAAATAATACAATATTGGAGAAAGATACTTGCAGTTTGAAATATATATAGTAAGCAGTAGCAACGACATTGATGAGCTCTGTAAAGCTGTTAGGAGGAATGTGATTGTCGTTCGAAATATAAACAATAAGCGCCGGCGGCCTCATTCAACAGCCCACGTTGAAGAGCTGTGTAAAGGTTTTGGAGAAAGAGCCCACCTTCGAAATATGAACAATAAGCACCGGCATTAAGAGCTGAGCTGTGTCAGTAGATCCGTAACGCCGACGGTGGTTAAATATAAAATAACTAGCACATGTGGTTGAACTTAAAGGTTTGAACGAAACTGGATAATGATGCGTTTTCTACATCTTTGTTAATTAGGTAAACTTGGTAATCACTCATAATGATATTAAAATATTAATTATATTAAATAAATGTGAAAAAGTAAAAAAAGAAATCTAAGCATTAAAAAATGTAAGAAAATTATAAGCATGAAATCTCATTCATTGATTTCATTCATTGATTTACGAAGATTAAAATATTAATCATATTAAATAAATGTGAAAAAAATAAAAGAAAAATCTAAGCATTAAAAAATACAAGAAAGTTATGAACATGAAATTTCATTCATTGATTTAGGAAGACTATTAATCAATATTAAAATATTAATCATATTAAATAAATGTGAAAAAAGTAAAAAAAAAATCTAAGCATTAAAAAATACAAGAAAGTTATGAACATGAAATTTCATTCATTGATTTAGGAAGACTATTAACAAAAAAGTTATGAACATGAAATCTCATTCATTCATTGAGCATCTTCAATTTCTAACCATAAAAACATTTCAAAATAATCCATTCATTGAGTTTATTTTTCTAAAGTTTGTGACCATAATTGGATGGATAATCACACAAAGAAATTTCAGCAGAACATATGACAACAATGTGAAAGTATATCGGTTTCTTAAGGCGAGCTATAGAATGATTGAAAACGGAACAATGAAGTACATTTTTCAGAAAAGTGGAATTCGGCCATATATGAAGTCATTGTTTTGATGGAAGCATAATTTATATTGGATTTTAGTAAATTTAGAATTTAGAAAAAAATTTGGACTTTTTAAAGTAAGTATTGTTGAAATGGTTGCCTAAATATTGTTTAAGGTGTTGTCTAATTGTTTTAAGAAATGGTTTTTTTTAGTTGGAATCTGGTCACATAAATCTGCATGAAATCATTGTTTTTTGTTAATTAAAATCTATTTCTAATGCAGGATTTAGCGTGTTAAAAAACCTTAGACACTTGGATTTTACAGAAATAATCACTCAAACATGTGGATCTAACAATCTCAAGGGATTTCCGGCAAAAGTCTCCACAAAATATAGTTAGAAAATAGTCATTTCCTATAACATTTAGACTAAGACGTTTTTGAATGGATAGGTTGAAATTTGGGTGGGTAAAAACCTTTTGTTATTTAAAATCCATTTCTGAATGAGGATTCCGCATGCTGAAAAACTTAACACTAGATTTTACAGAAATAATCACTCAAACATGTGGATCTAACAATTTCTCATCGGATTTCGAGAAAAGGATATAGCCGGAAACAGTCATTTCATAGAACATTTAGAGTATGATTTTTTTGAATGGATAGGTTGAAATTTGGGTGGGTAAAAACAAATAAATATGCATGAAATCCATTTATGAATGCACAATTCAGCATGAAAAACCCCATAATCACTCAAACATGTGGATCTAACAATTTCCCACTGGATTTCAGGGAATTCCTAGAACATTTAGACTAGGAAGTTTTTGAATGGATAGGTTGAAATTTGGGTGGGTAAAAACTTATGAAGTGCCACATAAATCTGCATGAAATCACTATTTTTTTGTTATTTAAAATCTATATCTGAATGCAGGATTCAGCATGAAAAACTCATGTGACACTCATAGAAATAATCACTCAAACATGTGGATCTAACAATTTCTCACCGAATTTAGGGCAAAGGTCTCCCGAAAATATAGTGGGAAAAGAGTCATTTCATAGAACATTTAGACTACGAAGTTTTTGAATGGATAGGTTGAAATTTGTGTGGGTAAAAACATATAAAGTGCCACATAAATATGCATTCACTATATTTTGTTATTTAAAATCCATTTTTGAATGCAGATTCGGCATGTTGAAAAACTAAAAACCCCTTGTGACACTGGAATAAATAATCACTCAAGCATGTGGATCTAACAAACAAAGATCTCCCAAAAATATTGCCCAAAAAGAGTCATTTTCTAGAACATAAGATTTTACAGAAATAATGACTCAAACATGTGGATCTAACAAGCAAAGATCTCCCAAAAATATTGCCAGAAAAGAGTCATTTCCTAGAACATAGACTAAGACATTTTTGAATGGATAAATTGAAATTTAGATAGGTAAAAACCTATAAAATTTAGACTAAGTCTTTTTTATATGCCAATTTATAACAATTCCAAAAAAATGTGTACTTAAACTAACAATAACTATGTTGTTGACAATAGCTATGTGGTTGGGCCAGTAATATTCACTTTCTTTGATTATGTTAACGATAGCCATTTCTTATAACAATGATTAAGATGCTTGGCCTCTTTTAGGATAACCCATCTTTTTGAAGCATGTGCGAGGGTGATTTAACCATAAATTCAGCTTTAGGTAAACTCATCCAGCATATCCACGCACTAGAAAATAGTTCTCTGTGCATCAGAAAATGGTGATGATTTTACTTTTATAGAAAATAGTTCTTTGTGCATCGGAAAATGACGACGATATTATTTTTATTATTATTTTGACCATTCTATATTTTATTATTATTTTTGGGAGGATATTATTTTTTGGAGCATGTGCAAGGGTGATTTAACCATAAATTCAGTTCTAGATAAACTCATCCAGCGTAACCACGCACTAGAAAATAGTTCTCTGTGCATAGGAAAATGGCGATGATATTATTTTTATTATTATTTTGACCATTCTATATATTATTATTATTTTTGGGAGGATGATAGGACAGTTTATGTTATGAGCTCAACAGTGTGGGCATCACGCTTAATAATACAGAGGACCACATGATGTGGGATGGTGGAGACAGCACCAGTATCATCTCTGTTAAAAATATTTCGCTAGAAAGAACCAACCAGGAACCATGCTACTTCTTCTCTTTAACCAAACACTGGAATATGACAAGCTATGTAAACCTTGAATACTTTGTTGCTCATGACTGTCAATGTGGAAGGCCAACCAATACTCATAATGATATGACATTGATAAACTGAAGGCGCCCTTCATTTCCAGATAATTCTACGTTAATTCATCCTTTGGTCAAGAAGTTGGAAAATAACATATCACAAGAACCATCATATTGTTTTCCTCAAGGTTTTCAAAGTTATCCTTCAAAAAGATTGGTTCCTCGGGAGGAGGGTGGGGAATTGAATCATCTAGATACTAAACATTTTCAAACTCAAGTCCCTTTACTTCCTCCAAACAAATGACTGACTCATCCATGGATTCATCCAGAATTTCCCCATGAACTTCCTCATCTTTTTCACTATCAAGCTCAATTTCATGGGGGTCCGTACATTCAATATAAGTCTCTGTAAAATCATCTTCTATGACCTCCAATTGATCTTTCGGAGCCACAAACTATTCATTTGCGGCTTCACATCGTTCTTCATGGGGAAACTGTATGTTCTGAACTACTTCATTAATTTTCTTAATGGGATCTGGTGGAGAATCAACCTCTATGTCTGAAAGTTTTAGAAACTTAAGTCCAAAGTTGAGTTATTAATCTTTCTTAAGATTATTAAGTTTTATTAATATTTCACCAAAGCCTCCTCCTTCTATTGCCAAATAACTGTTGGATGCTCAATAAGTGTTGCCACCCTAGCTTCGCAGGTCAGCCCTACTCCCGAAAAGGGCACATCCTGTGCGTCGTGAGACTATCCCCGGCCTATACCCTCCGTTGCATTCCTCGAACCTAGTTTTAGATGGTGAAGATGGTGGTCTAAGGTACCATAAAGAGTCTATTAAGCTTATATGTGAATTGGGTAGACTTTTAGGAGTGTTTTAGAGTATTTTAAGAGTTTTATGACACTTTTAAATGTTGATTTAATGACTTGGCCGAAACTCACTTCAGCCTTAAAGATGTGTTGATTAAGTTTAAGAGATTAAGAGAATTAAAACA
This sequence comes from Picea mariana, assembly GCA_032191745.1. NCBI lineage: Eukaryota > Viridiplantae > Streptophyta > Pinopsida > Pinales > Pinaceae > Picea > Picea mariana. Next base: position 5,244 of record JASDQU010260075.1, read on the forward strand.
TATATGCTATGTGAGAGCAAGTCACTTGGATGCACAATTAAATAGGTTCCAAAGTAAATAAATCAAGTGCAAGGGCAAGAACAACTTGCCAACTAATAGAAGAGAGACAATCACACTTATATTATGTTAAGAGCATGGGTTATGAGCATCAATTGTGAGAGAGAAAAAGAAATCCAAGTGTTTTCCTACTTATCAACTTACCAATTAAGTTACTTAGAGCATATGACAAATGGCATTAAAGAGATCTATGCAATAAAGAATAACACCATCCACTTATTGAAGCAACTAAACATTAAGGACTATATATCTAAGCATGGAGCATAAAGATAAACACTTGTAGTGAAATAAGAATGCATGAGATTTAGCTAAGTTGATTATGACTAAGCCCAATAGGCTTAATCTAGAGAATTATTAATAGTTAGATCTAGATCTAGAATATTTAGAGCATTAACCACTTAGATCTTCAACCACAAATTAAATCCTAACCCAACCTTTTTGGGTATTCCTCTCCCAAATAGGTAGGCAATTAATTAAGTTGTTTAATTTAGAAAATATTTAGAGAAGAGAGAAAGGCAAGAAAACCAATAAGCAAACAAGCAAACTCTAACCCCTCATCCTAGGGTTTGGGAGATACCCTTTATCTCAAAACCCCCCACGTCTTAGCTCAAAATGGGAAAAAAAGAACAAATAAAGCAAGATCTAAGCTAGATATAAGCTACCCAAGAGGTCACATGTGGTAGGAGGCCATACCACTCCTTATCCCACAACTATGAGCCACTAGCAAGCAAGAAAATGAAGAAAAAATGACTAAAAATGCTTAAACATTGAAGAGGGAGGTTGAGAAATATCTACAAATCCCTTCGGGGGGTTTTTGAGTGTTTTGTGGATGCCTTTGGGTAGCCAAAACCCCTCTCAACAAGATCTGAACCTACAAAAACCAGCAAGGATTCCTTGTTGGAAATGCTACACACAACCAATATAGTGAAGAAAAACTTTTGCCTTTTTAGGACAAAAAAAATTCTTAAGAAAAATTTATAAATTTTGATTAAAAATGACCTATCTTACTAAGCTATGCTAGCTGAAATATTGATGGAAAAGAACAACAATATAGAAGAAGAATAATGGTGAGAAAGGAAAGGAGTTTGTATGTGTCTCAAGGAAGCCTTCTTGCTTGGGGTATTCCCAATGAAACCCTTGAAGCTAAACCTGCAAAAACCTTGAAAAGTGATGGCATACAATAGACAATATGTTGCATTCACTAATAAGATGACATTTCAATCCTATCTAGCATATCAAGATATATAGATATACAAGCATGTGCATTACTAGATCTACCCAAATAACATTTTACCTTAGGATCCAATGGATGCAATCACCAAACAAAATTAGAACAACATTAGCTCATGTGTATGGAAAGAAAACACATGTGCATAACTCTTCCAACAATCCTCCAAAGATTTTCTCTTTAATACTTAAGAAGAGGATCTTGGAGAAAACTATCTCCAAAACCCTAAGAGCTAGAGAATGAAAATGATAAATGAAAGAGAGAGAGTGTGAGTGAGAAATCAAGTAGCATAACCTTAGCTCAAGATATGGTGAGTTGGGAGTGAGGAAAGGGAAATATTTATACTTGGAGAGACAAACCTACCTCTCTTGGATCAATTCCAAGTGATCACCACAAAGCACAAGAGTAAATCTCTATGCTAGGGTGCACCATATAGGGTTTGAATCCTATATCTAGGGTCTAGAAAGGTGTGGGAGGTGTTGGGATCATACAAAAGCAAGTGTGAGGCTATGGGATTTGTGCTAAGGAAGAGGAAAGGCCTCAAATAATTTTTAAAAAATTATTTGAAATTTTCCTAGTGGAGGAGGGGCGTAACTCTCTAGGAGAGCGCACCTTTTGGGGATGAGGAGAATATTGGAGGGTGAGAGATGAGGGAAAAGGTGTGGGATCACCTTAGGGTGAGACGTGGGGGTTAAAGGAAAGGAAATCACAAGAGAGGGTGCCCCACGTAGGTTGGAAAAGGTTGGGAGGGTTATGTTATGCTTAGGGAGTCTCTCTCTAACCTTTATCCATCATTTTACATCCTTCTAACTCATTCTTAAAATTTTACATTTTTGTCATGTTTGTACTTTAGCAATTAAAATTGTTGTTTTTTACTCACTGACACTCCGGGTGGACAAACCCATAGCAAAAGTTGTCTGACTGAGCTGAAACTTGGTCCATGGATGTAGGGAGTGCTATTCCATTTATTTTGAGTACAAATATCCCTATAAAAAGTCCAAGGACCTAGTTTTTACAATTATTGCTCAAAAATAATTAATTAATTAAATAATTAAACCTTCAAACTTAGAGAAATTTAATTAAAAATTAATTAATTAAAAAAAACTAACTTAGACTCGACGGAATTCCGTGAAACTTTATAAGATGTATTGCATGGTCATTTACAATGATTCCCTACAATAGTCACCAAAGATAATCCCACTAGAACATCGTTCACCACTTTGGAGGAATTATTGCAAGTGTGAGGGGAAAACTCAAGGGAAATCAATAAGGTTGAAAATCTCAATTGATAACCTAAGGATAAAAAACCCTCGGTGAAAGGAACTCTCCGAGTGAATCGATCCCAAGGTAACTGACCTAGAAATGACTCATGCAAACCTATTACATTATTAACCGACGCAGGGGTGAGGAAATTCCAGTTACAAAAAGAAGTGTTGGGGCCAAAAATGCCCTTATAGAACCAACGTTTTCAAAAAAAATTCAAATGATGATGCATCTCATCATGGCACATGGATTTGACCACCAATTCTAAATGGGTGGTCAACATCTAGCTCCACATGGGGACGTGTGTTCGATCTTCTCGAATGAGACAAAGAGCATACAAGAATCCAACACCTACAAAATAGAGTGCTCACCAATAACCAACATAAGAATGCATATATACATAATGAAATAAACAAATGCTTATCTAAATAATGAAATAACTAAAGTACAACATTATAATTTTACACAATGAAATCTATGATACCAAAAAAAATTCTAAGTACATACTAATATAATGAATGAAATAATACAAACGTAAAATACAAGGAAGCGTTAGAGATATGTTACAACCACCCATGTAATGGATGAAATGATGCCCCAAGTGTCTGAAACATCCTTGTCCAGGATGAATCACAAAAGACCCATTCCCAAGTTTTATTAACTTGGAACCTTTCACTAGAAAGAACCAACCAGGATCCATGCTACTTCTTCCCTTCAACCAAACACTAGAATATGAAAAGTCGTGTAAACCTTGAATACTTTGATGCTCATGACTATCAAGGTGGGAGGCCAACCAATACTCATAATGATATGACATTGATAAACTGAAGGCGCCCTTCATTTCCACATAATTCTGCGTTAATTCATCATTTGGTTGAGAAGTTGGAAAAGAACATATCACAGGAACCATCATATTATTTTCTTCAAGGTTTTCAAAGTTATCCTTCAAAAAGATTGGTTCCTCGGGAGGAGGGTGGGAACTCGAATCATTTAGATATTCAACATTTTCAAACTCAAGTCCCTTTACTTCCTCCAAACAAATGACTAACTCATCCATGGATTCATCCAGAATTTCCCCATGAACTTCCTCATCTTTTTCACTGTCAAGCTCAATTTCATGGGGGTTTGTACATTCAATATAAGTCTCTGTAAAAGCATCTTCTATGACCTCCAATTGATCTTTCAGGGCCACAAACTATTCATTCATGGATTCACATTGTTCTTCATGGGGAAACTGTATGTTCTGAACTACTTCATTAATTTCCTTAATGGGATCTAGTGTAGAATCAACCTCTGTGTCTAAATTAGTTGTTCTTGTAGATAGAAGATTTTTCCTCTCCCATGTTTCCATAAAATCATCAACCAATTCATTGTAAATGCTATTCCAATTTCTCCAAAATCCGTACAGAAAGGAAAACAGCAAGTCCCGCATGGTCTTGAACTTTTTATCATTCGAATCATGAAACCAATCATAAGCCAACTCACCAGCAAGAGTCATTATAAACAATCACATTATAACATCCTCATAAATAGGTGGGTCACACCAATTATCAATACACGACGTGAAGGACCTAATGTGAGCACTACCATCACCATAATTATGATAGTTATGAAGGTTATCAATAACATCTTCATATATATCATGGGGGTAACCAACAATTCCCAAAAAATCAGTAGGACTATAAGAATCATCCATTTCTAACTAGGCATTTAAACAAAGGTCTAAAGGAAAGGACTGGGACCTAAGATTACTAAGGATCCAACAAGAAGGAAAACATGCTAACTTCATCCAGAAACTTTTTCAAGTTCAAGGATGAAGAAAACAAGTTGTGAGTTCCTTCTTGAAGAATACTTTGTCAATTTATTTTAAAGTGGAGTCGCCGGATGACCAAGTTTATTTTAGACAAACAAGAGCATCAAAAAAAGAAAAAAAAAAAAGGAAAACAAAAGTTAATTTATTAAGTTTGGAGCAAGAATTGGACATCAATGAGTGTTTCTTCCCCAAGAATTTCAAGCAGCCCATAAGGATTTCTCTTTGCATTATACTTGATAAAAAAAATCAATGGAGTCGCCACTTGGAAAGAAGCAAACAAAAACAACCAATGCAAGTTCAAATAATTATTAGTTCTTAAAAAAAATTAAGTCGTTTTGACCAAGAATAAATGACTTATCCCCGACACTTGCAAACGTGAGCTAAGTCCGGCTCACTTAGTGTGTCCTTGGAGGCACAATGCCTAGGTTCAAAGCCCACGCTGTCACTTTGACTTGAACCTCTTCCGTGTAGGCTCACTCCTAGGGAATCCAAGGGGGGTTATCCCTAGTTACTAGATAAGTTTTATAGTTAGGTTCAAGGAGTTGATTTTAATTTCTTAAGGTTAGAGGGGATCTAATCTAGGATGCTAAGATAGCAATGCAAGATGAAGGGTTAGTATGTTAAGCAAGCCTTTTCCTAGGGAAACTAAGAATAGTGCCTAAGGTTGGGCAAGGGGCCAACTAAAGTTAAAGGGGGTTTCTTTACAAATATGATTACAATATTACTTACAAAAGAATAACTTAATCAAATAATACTAGATACAAGATTTACAATTAAAAAAATGCTAGAATACAACAAACAAGCTAACCACTTTACTTATTTTGTGTGTGTGCAAGATATAAAGAGATCAAAGCATCATATAACATTTACAATATCGACATCAAGATCATCAATACATCAATAAATAAGATTAAACACAAGTATTAAAGATGAAAGAAAACCACTTTTAATTATTAAATCCATGAAAGTTTTAGAGACTTAAGTCCAAGATTTAGTTATGAAGCTTTCTTAAGATTATTAAGTTTTATTAAGCTTTCACCAAAGCCTCCTCCTCCTATTGCCAAATAACTATTGGATACTCAATAAGTGTTTCCACCCTAGCTTCGCAGGTTAGCCTGAAAGATTGACTACTCCCAGAAAGGACACATCATGTGCATCGTGAGACCATCCCCGACCTACACCCTCCATTTCTGATGCAGGAGCATCGCTCCAAAGCCCAGCTACACGCCATCCAGCTCAGCATACATGCGCATTCAATGGGAGGAGAGGCGCAACCCTCTCATTTCATATTTTTATTTTGAAATCAATGTAAATGTTGTAAGGCCGTGGAGCCATAAAGCTATGCCTATGCATAGAATTTAGTTAATAGGTAGCCTTAAATGGTTGTAAGGCTGGATCTAGATCCGATCTGGACTAGACAACCCATTCAATGTAAATTTAATGTAAATTGAATAGGGTAGGTGAGATGGAGGGCAGAGCTCAAAGATCCCGCTCATGTAAAAGATCTCATATTCTTCTTTGTATCTAGTGTAGAAGGTAGATAGTAGAACAGAGAGAAGAGAGAACTGAGACTCAGACACAGTCCAGTCTTTGTAACCTTGTATAGGCATGTTGATTAATAGAAAGAGTAGTTTTTCCTACATGATTCTTTGTACATGAATGAATGTCTTTGTGTGTTATTTTATGTTGTAGATGTGCATTTGTAGGTTTCAGACAGAGCTAGTTGTCTGTTGAGTTCTTTGATTTTAGGTTTGAAGATATTTGAGGCTTCATTGCCAAGAGAGTGTGACTGAACACTGTAGGTTCTGAGAGCCAGTTCATAGAGTGCACTTCCAATTCTGTGAAATTTGGACAAGGATGTGCTAGGAGGCACACTAGCTAAAGTCTTAAACTCAGGAAAAGATCTCAAGGTTGTTGAACACCTTGGAGATAGGACTGTGCAGAGGAACGGCATAGCAGAAGACTGAATCTATGAGGAGTTCTGTAGAGCTCTGCCAAAAGGGCATAGAGCAGATGCATGGGTTGCATTGAGGAAGAATTTCATCGTGAGTTCAGGAAGGAGGTAGAACCACTGAGGGTTCTATAGAGCTCTGCCAGAAGGGAATTGAGCACAGGCATAGAGTGAAGAGGAAAATTCCATCGTGGTTTCAAGGAGAAATCATAATCACTAAGGGATTCTGGAGAACTCTACCAGGAGGGCATTGAGAAGGTGCTAGAGTGCACAACACAACTCTCAGTTGAGTTCATTAAGGGGAACAAAATCACTGCGGGATTCTATGAGGAGAAACTCTACCAAGAGGGCATTGAGTGGATGTGCAGATAGAGAACAGAAAATAACTCTTTTGAGTTCTATAATAGAGAAGAGTCCAGGAGAGGATCTTCACAGGGTTGTTGAACACTCTGCAGGCTCAGCAAGGAGTTGCTTGAGTAAGTGGTTGCCAAAGAGGGCATCAAATTCTCCATCTGAGGGAGAAGGAAAAAGGGTGAAGTCCCTTAGAGGTTTGAGCAGTAGAAAAGCTTAGGACAGATAACACCTTCATGTGTGCAGAGACTCTACAAGGAGCGCAAAATTCGAAGAATCCTTCGAGGATTCAAAGAGAATAAATCTCAGGAGGAGCAGTTCTTTCACACACAGAGCCTTGCACATAGCCGCAGAGGCCAAGGAAAACCCTTTGGAGGGTTCAAGTCAGAGAAGCTCAGGAAGGACAGTGTCCTTCGAATACAGGCGAGAGCCGAGGAGGCAGGGTTCACAGAGCTGAGAAAACGCCGAGACCTTTGATACTTGGGAAATCTTCCAATTCAGGAAGAAGCGCATGCTCAAAGGAGGAGTCACAACTGCCATTAGATTAATTGGAGAGGAGAGATCTGGGTCTTCAAATTCTACGTCTAGAAACGCGCAGGAAGGAGAAGAAACAGACGGCAGAGACACTTCGTGGAGAAGTGTCGAGATGTCGTGGGTCGTTGGATCGCACCAAGTTGCGAGAGAGTTAAGCCCATAGAAGCAGCTAGGAGAGGAGCTGTATGGAAGGTGGAGACACTTCGAGAAAGAAGAGGTGAGATTACGATCGTCGTTGGATCTTGCAGAATTGCAAGGAAGTTAGGGATCGACGAAGTCTCGAAAAGGTCTTAGCTCGTGATCTCATGATCTCGGAGGTTCGTAAGGGAAGAGCACAAGAGTTGGCTTCCTCAATTCATGAAGTCGTGAAGTGTGTGTTGCAAGGAGTAGGTACAACCATTGGATCCAGGTCATGGGAAGACCGTTGGATCAGAACTTTCACTATATCACGCATCAGAGGTTCGGAGGTTGGAAGGACCACTCTTCGACTGTCGAAGTCATAAATTGCCGAGAGCTGAGGCTCGTGTGAACACATGGCATGTCCATTAGGTGGGGACCACGTGATTTATAGGTGGCATATTAACAGTGCCCAGAGAAAGGTATAAGCGGGTGACAGGTGGTGGACACGTGTCACCTGGGAAGGAGTCAACTCATCGTCGACTCATCGTGTCTCAAGGGATCACAAGAAAGGAGCACAAGGGATCAATACTCCAACTCGTGAGGTTGTGAGTAGCAAGAGGTGCTAGCATTTAGACCTAGCCGACAGTCACACATGGAGGATGTTGACAAAGAAGGAGCCATACCCATATCGTGGTCTCGGGTATCAGAGGTCTG
>JASDQU010260076.1:0-15700 GCA_032191745.1 Picea mariana
TGTGATTGTACAAGCAAGGATTGCTTGAGGAGTTTTATCCTTCCATAAGGATTAATATATGGTGTTACCCTACCCCAAGGGTTTTCTCTATTTCTCGTTTTCATGTTATGGTGAATGGTTTATGGTTTATTATTGGTTATTTATGAAGTATATTTACAGATCTAGTTGAGGTACTTAACAAAAGATCATGTGAATCTCATTTCATAACATAACTCTCCCATTGTGAGAAGTATTTGGCTGAAATTTGCGCCCTCCTTGGAAAACCTTCTCTCTCTTGTGATTTTTATCTTGCTTTCTTTACGGTATTGGTGGAAGAAGTAGTGCGCTACCATTCTTGGAGTTTTTCTTTGGCATTTATGGTGGATATATCTTGGTAAAAGGAGGTTTATCTTGTCATTTCTTGAACTAGGTAAAGATCTATCTTGTTGATGCTTCATTGCTTAGTCACAAGTTTGATTTCCCTAATTTCTTGGGGAGTATAAGGATTTACAACCCCACCATTATCTATCATTTTTGTCTAGAATTTATTTGTTGCACAAGGTTTTACTAGGAGAAGTAAAAGGGTTTACACCCTCCTAGTATCTCCTAGCTTAGCCTTTGCTTGCCTTGGGGAGTAAGAGGGTTTAGACCTCCAAGGAGATAGCATTGTTTATCTCTTTATTTACTTGAATCCATAACCCAATAACTAAAGGCACTTGTATAATTGCATTGGAGAAATAAAATCTTGCATTAGTTCACGTGAATTTTCATGATTTGGAGGTTGTCTAATTTGGAATCAATTATTTGCTCTATATTCTTGGTTGAGCGACTAGGGAGTCATATTTATATAAGTGATTCTTGATGTTTTTATAAATCTTCATCTATATCCATTAGGGCTACAGGAACCCTAACACATTTTCATTCATAACTTTCTTTTCAACTGTCATAATTTGCTAAGAGTTTGTCACATTTATCTACTTGGCCTAGCGCAACTTTTGGGTGGATTCTTTGTGAGTTTTGGTGGTTGGATTTATTGTTGTATCAAATTGTTTGCTACAACCATACATATGAAAAATATCACTGCAAACACTCTTTATTACAACCTTGTTTCATTGCTAAAGTCTTGTGCTTTCATTATTGAGTATCACTAGTGTCTATCTAACTTATCTCTGACATAATTTGTTGGAGTTTTAGAAATTATTTAGCAACTTTAACACTTATTTTCTTGCTTATATACATTGTTGTTTACTTCTACAATTAGGGACAATAAGCCTAATTTTCTTATCCACCTAACATTATACATATATGCTCGGCTTGTTCTTGTGTCTCGGGCAGGTACACCATTCTTTGTGTCCTTGTCTCTTGGAAACCATTGGCTACCACAAATATTATTTCCCAAGCATTTCTGCATCTTCTATCTTGACCTATAGGGGGAATTTCCTTCATCTCTTCACTTTTCATCTCATCCCCCCGAGGGTCACTGAGATTCCCCCCTTGAGGTGATTCTATCATCTCTAAAGTGACGGGAATACATGCCTACGGTGATAGTGGGTAGGTGTTCTCAAAATTGTTGCTATTTGGTGGTTGGGTCGGGATTTAACCAACCTACAACTTGTGCAATAACATTTTGGCGCCATTGTTGGGGAGGATTTTGAATCCTCTTCCAAACCCTAAATGACACTTTGACAAGCCATCCCAAAACCATTTCCCTATCTTTCTTGGTGACTCCACCTAAGGGACATTCCATTTCTTGATGAGATCTCCTTGAAACTCATCTAGTGACTCCACCTTCCTAGAACCCTTCCTCCTTTAAGCCTTTTCCCCCAGAGAGGTTCAAACTTTATAAGGTCTACCGAATAAGGCCTCCCCTCAAGTCTCTCATTGTCAAAACCCTTTTCCACAGTACCCTTCCCCTTGCTCCAATGGATCACCCTTGGGAAAAGGAACAATGTAGTGACTACTGAAGTGGTTGCCAAAGCTCCTAAGAAACAATGTAGTGACTACTGAAGATCATCTCCACACCATATGATAGGACATGGATAATGCAGAAGTTGAGCATGAGGGTGTAGCCATGAGGCTATTGGATTTATCATTAACTAACGAATATCTTTAATAGTTCAGAGGCCTTATAGATAATCACGTCACATCCTATGAATATTTTTCCAAATTATTTAAGAGCAGTTAGACAACGAAGAAAGATAGTGGTATGCTTGTAGCTCAATTCAATCAGATAAAGTAAAAGGAGAACGAGACAGTGAGTGAATTTGATACCAGATTTGACAGGTTATACAGTCATATTCTGACAGATTTATGTCCTGTAGCTGCAACAATCCGTCTCCTTTATGTGAATGCATTTGATGGAAAATTTCATTTTATTCTGAAGAATAAGAATCCCACTTCTCTGGCACAAGCCAAAGAATACATTGTCGATATTGAAGAAAATATCCTTGATTCAAAGGTAGATCCTTTTTAGTATCCTTGTGTCAAGGAAGAATAAAAGACCAAGCCTTCCAGTAGTAGTGCTCCTGATTTGATTTCCCTCTTGAATCAGAAGATAGATCATATGAGTACTCAATTTGTTCAAGCACAAAATTAGATCATGGGTCATTTGACTAGTGTGGAGAGAAATCAATCTGCCTCCAAGCCTCAATTTACCAAAGAATAAAGGGATCCCACAGGTTGGAAAACAAGGCCTCAACAAGAGGCAAAGGCCCTTGATACTCCGAAACTAGTTGGGATGGTTGACACAGAACAAGAAGCTTGGTGTCTTCCATGCCAACAGCCCCACAGAGAAGATGAGTGTCTCCGATGAGATGGATATTCTTCTGATAGTATGAGTTTCATGGATATGATCTATAGTTTCCAAGAGGAATAAGTCATACATGAACGTATCAACATATCCAAAAGACAGGGGGGAAAGAGAGGGGAGACTCCAGGCCTTGAATCAATTGACAGATGATCAAAAGAAGGAGCTAAGGAAGAGGGGATATTTGACCTACACTAGAAGAAATAAAACTTCAGCTCCTCCATCAACAGAGAAGGTGGTCCCACCACCTCCACCTCCAATACATGAGTTGCTTCCTAATCCAACTCCCATAGATGAGATTCAGTTGAATATAGATGTTGTAGCCATGTTTGGAAAACTGAATATGATGGTCCCAATGATAGAGATGTGCAAGATCCCTTCTGTAAGGAGGGAAGTATTGAAGTTATTACAGGTACCAACTGAAAATGAATACCCTCTGATCATTTTGAACACTATGTATCTCGATCAAAAAAAGGATAACAACCTTCCCTTCTATCTTTCATTATGCATGCTTGATTCTTGGGCTTTTGCAAATGTTACGTCATTGAAGGTGATGGAACAAATTGGTTTGAATAAAACCCGACCCTATGGAAACATATGTGGAATTTATTCTAAAAGGGTCAAGGTTTATGGGTTATGTGAGGATGTTGAGGTCTTTTTGAATGATTTTACACATGTCAACCTCCTCATGAACATAGTGCCGATCGATGTTCTAGATGCTTCGGGGATGCTATTATCAAGGAGATGGTATGCTGCCCTTTGGGGTTTCCTTAGCATGGACCTTACATCTCATGCACACATCCCCATGGGAGATGACACTTTTGAGGTATTATACAGTCGAGAGAGAGTTGACAAACATTTGACTGATCCCAATGGTCCTGACTACACAATTGAAGATGAGTTTGATGAAGTCCTAGACACCATTGAGTATGATCCACAAGACTTTCCCTTTATGTAGGAGGATTCCATAGACATGATCCTCCCAAGGAAAAATGAATACAAAGTAAAACTTGCAAATTTCCAAGGGAAAGATCCACGGTCTATCCAAATATTGAAGAAAGAAGACAAAGAACGTGAAGAAGCCATCAAAAGGGAAATCAATGCAAAACCTCCTTCTTATACATACATTGAGAATATACCTTACATCAATTACAATTTAGGAAGTCTTGCGCTCATGTGGGACAAGAAGAAGGGAAAGCCCAAGTATGACCAGAAGGATTACAACTCATGGTTTGGCCCTTACATCGTCAAGAAGAAGTTTGATAAAGAAAAATATTATTTGATAGCTTTGGATGGGAGAAAGATGTCATTACGAGTGGATGGATCTCTTCTCTGACCTTATGTTCAAGTCACATGACTTCTTTAGGGCCCAGGGCCCAAGTAAGTAGGTAGGTCATCTTGCTTTCCTTGCATTTGCATCTTGATTTCTCATGTTCATTTTTCATTTTTCTCTACTTGCATATTGATTTCATGCTTAGTTTAGAAATTTTTGAAAAAATGCTAAAATTTTCTTTTCTAGATTAGTTTTCATTTTTGGTTTTGATGTATATGAATGCAAGGTGATAGAACCACCCTAGATTTTACAATTTTTTATTTCAGTGTAGGCACAGGTCTACTAGGAGATGTTGCAGTTCTCATGCACTCTACGGTGAGCACATGTCCCCAAGTAGGGGCTAGATGTTATCCCCATTTTGTGGGATAACTAAGGAGATGATGTCTCGAGGCCCTCAGGTTGCAGATATGGAGTGTCGAGAGACCACATGACTAGTAGTGTCCACATTGCACATATGGAAGCCCACTCTATCACCACATTTTGGATCCATTGTTAGCACATCCACCACATCAACTAGCTTCTGGATGACACATGGGTCTTGCTACATGTGGTACAAGCCAGGTATTGTGGCAGGTAATCACCCCAATATTTGAGGCATTTAAACATGTTGTATTTAAGCTGCTTTTGATTATAGAATGCCTGCTTGGACATTATGCTTTTGACCCTGTTTCACCTTGGTGAGTGTCATAGATTTCCTAGTAAGTGGCCAACTTTTGGGGAAGGGTTACAACCGGGGATCCCTTGAGGGGTTATTCTACCATTCCCGACCATACTTACCACTTTCTGCTCATGTCTTTCCCATCATATTGACCTCTTCTAGGCCCTTTGAATTTAGTGACCCAAGAAGGGCATGTAACTCATTTCATGGGAAGAAGGGGATGAAGGCCCAGGGGGATGGTTGTTGGAAAAATATAATATCCTAAATAAACCTTCTAGATGCTCGCCTAGACAGGTCTTGAGAAGAATGAACTGCTTCTCTTAAAATAATTGAAGACCCACAAAATATCAAACACACAATAAATATCACATTTGAATATAAGAATAACACAAGTGTGTTATAATGCTTTACATGGTTACACCAATGACACTTTGTGGGCCTCTTCTTTCAAGTGACACTGTGTTACTTCCCCCCTCCAAGCTAATCGATTCACTATTAAGATTTCACACGTGTTTGTATTATTAATTAATTAATAAATGACAATAAATGGGCTTGGAAAAAGATTGCATTGAGGAAGAAGGTGCAACACACCCCCTACAAAGGCACCCATAAATGAGATAATACAAGCCCTTGTATGTCATGGAACTTATTAACCTATGAAGTCGAACCCCCTATCCACCTCATCATCCACTACATGACCTTGAAGGGGAAACCTTGGGAGAATCCCCTACTTGAGGGTTTTGGTCTACCCAATAAGACTTTTATGACACCCCTCCCATACCTAAGCTTGGTCGATTGTATAGGGTCTTTGAGCACTTTCTTAATTTGATGAGGTAGTTTTTATGCACATGTTTAGGTGCCTTGTTTATTAGATCGGGTTTTCACTTTCCATGATATTTGACTTGAGATCCTTGAAGGGCGTACCCTTTTGTTTTGCAGAACCTTGTTTGGTGGAAAATTTTGGAGTAACAAGCCTAGCATGGGCTTCCATGGGGCTTGAAGCCCATACTTAGCATGATTTGGCCGAAGGAGACATGGATTGACCTTGGCACATGAAGAGGAGGTTCCAGGAGCCCCAACGACCTCCATGTTCTTCTCCAATGACTTGGAAACGTGTCAAAACGTCTCCCTTAAGGGGTGACATCATCTTGTTTTAGGGTTTCTAATGTGCAAAAGTGTAAATTAAATATTATTGTTTGTGTAAAGGGGTAAGATAAGGGTCGTTGACCCCTTATCTTATGTTTTACCCTAATTAAGTGGACAAACTATGTTTTAAACATTTTGTATAAATAAAGATCATGTGAATCTCATTTCATAACATAACTCTCCCATTGTGAGAAGTATTTGGATAAACTTCGCGCCCTCCTTGGGAAACCTTCTCTCTCTTGTGATTTTTATCTTGGTTTCTTTATGCTATTGGTGGAAGAAGTAGTGCACTACACTTCTTGTAGTTTTTTTGTGGCATTTATGGTGGATTTATCTTGGTAAGAGGAGGTTTATCTTGTCATTTCTTGAACTAGGTAAAGATCTATCTTGTTGATGCTTCATTGCTTAGTCATAAGTTTTATTTTCTATATTTCTTGGGGAGTATAAGGATTTACAACCCCACCATTATCTATCATTTTTTTCTAGAAGTTATTTGTTGCACAAGGTTTTACTAGGAGAAGTAAAAGGGTTTACACCCTCCTAGTATCTCCTAGCTTAGCATTTTCTTGCCTTGGGGAGTAAGAGGGTTTACACCCTCAAGGAGATAGCATTGTTTATCTCTTTATTTATTTTAATCCATAACCCGATAGCTAAAGGAACTAGTATAATTGCATTGGAGAAATAAAATCTTACATTGGTTAATGTGAATTTTCGTGATTTGGAGGTTGTCTAAATTGGAATCAATTCTTTGATATATATGCTTGGTTGAGTCACTAGGGCATCATATTTAGATAAGTGCTTCTTGATGCTGTTATAAATCTTCATCTACATCCATTAGGGTTGTAGAAACCCTAACACGTTTTCATTCATAACTTGCTTTTCAACCATCAAAATTTGCTAAGAGTTTGCCACATTTATCTACTTGTCCTTGCACAACTTTTGGGTGGATTCTTTGTGAGTTTTGGTGGTTGGATTTACTGCTGTAATTTTTTTTTTCTACAGCCATACGGCTGCAAAATATCTCTGCAAACACTCTTTATTATAGCCTTGTTTCATTGCTAAAGTCTTGTGCTTTCATTCTTGAGTATCACTAGTGTTTATCTAACTTATCTCTTGCATCATTTTTTGGACTTTTAGCAATTATTTAGGAGCTTTAACACTTATTTTCTTGCTGATATACATTGTTGTTTACTTCTACAATTAGGGACATCAATCCTAGCTTGCTTTTCCACCTAACATTATACATATATGCTCTACTTGTTCTTGTGTCTCGGGCAGGTACACCATTCTTTGTGTCCTTGTCTCTTGGAAACCATTGGATACCACCAAGGTTTTTTCCCAAGAATTTCCGCATATTCTATCTTGACCTATAGGGGGACTTTCCTTCATCTCTTCACTTTCCATCTCATCCCCCCAGGGTCACCAAGATTCCCCCCTTGAGGTGATTCTATCAACTCTAATGTGATGGGAATACCTGCCTAAGGTGACAATGGGTAGGTGTTCTCAAAGTTGTCACCATTTGGTTGTTGGGTCAGGATTTTCCCAACCTACAACTTGTGCGATAACAATACCTACTCAGAACAAGAACACTTTGTAGCATATAAATGATTATTTACAAGTCCAAACATGAAATAACTACCTCTTAAAGACACTAGACAATGTAAGTTGTAATGTCTATTGTAAATTTGCAGTAGTAAACAATGATATGACAACAATAAATTATTTACGACAACAACAACAATTAGTGTTAAAAAATGCAACAATTTACCATGAAAAATTAACATGCATCCACTAGAATAACATCCAATTGCATATTTACATGAGTTTATGCAACAAATAAGAATGTTATCAGATAGCTGTAGCAAACATTTGTAACATCAACAAAGTATCCAACAAGTTTTCCAATGTTAGTGTTAGTTAGGTTAGTATAATGCTTAAGAGAGTTGAAAGGAAGAGTTTGTTGATCAATTCACCATGAGAATGCTCTAAAACTAGTGCCTTTAAAGGGTTATGGAGTCTTATAACTATAAATGTGACTAGGCTTGGGTGATGGAATACTTGAAACCAAGAGGTAGGATTCAAACTCTAAGGTGCTAGCACATTAGGGCCTTAGGGTTTAAATCTCGGGGAGAAAGACTTATAGGGTGCAAGGACATTTGGGCCCTAGAATCCATTTCTCCCTTCTTATAGCTTCAACTATGTCAAGATAAAAGGTCTATGGCTAAAATCCTAAAGTGATAGAACTTTAGAGCTTTAGGAGTTTAACACTAGGAAGGATTCTTTCACAAATTTTGGACAAAAATTACCTTGTGAGAGGAAGAAGCACTTATGTTCCTCTCTTAGGGTTTCACCAAGCAAGACTTCTAGCATGAAATAGAAAATTTACCATGAAACATTAATAGCACAAAAATAAAATTGTAAAAAATTCCTTTTCACGAAGAAACCACAAGATAAAACCCTAATGGTAGATATTTCTATCCAAAATCAGCAAAGACACAATTGACCTTCCAAGAATAGTGCATGAGTTCAAGAGAGCTAGTAACCCTTAGAGGGAAAAAATTTCAAAAGTACTCCCACAAAGGTGAGAAGTTATGATGATAAAATGAAATGTGAGGGTGGCCCTTTTATATGAGGCCACCCAAATACATTTGTCCACATAATTTGCAAATTTGTGGGTTCCCTTTTATAGGTTTCCAAGCTTGAACATTAATTTTTTGGGACTGCGACAAGCACTGAGTGAGTAGATCATCATCATCATCATGGTGTATATCATGTTCTCCATTGCATCCATCGAGACATGATATCCTCCAGTTACCCTAGGCATGGGGGGGTAACATGCCCAATGGAACCCACTCCAACATAGCAATAATATTCTCATTGCAATGCAACTTGTGATTTGAGCTCTACTTTTCAAACATTTAACTTAACACTTCTTCCTTTGTTTAGAATTGAAACACTCTATTGTAGACTTGGAATCATGAAACCGATTGCCTTCTCTATGACCAAAACAAATAGCACAAATTGGTGAAATCAACTGCTCCAGCAAATATAAGGGACAATGCTACTTCACTAAATGGAAATGCTTGACAGTCAAGAAGCAAAAACAATACCTCACTTCCAGGTTTCATGTGCTTATAACCAATCCAACTTATACTCCATTAATTTAACATAAATAAGATGGGAAATTAGCGAGAGTATATATGAAATGGACACTAATTTATAACATATGTGACATGGCTATTAATTAAAATATGAGATGGCCATTTACTAAATAAGGTGACAATTACTTGAACCATTATATGAAATGGCTTTAGAAGAAAGTGATGAATAGGATGATCCACACCATATCCAACATATTGAACCTTGCTACATTAAAAAACAATAGATCCACAAAATGCCAAATCATGGGAGGAAAGGAGCTTAAGAACCATTTATGATTCCATTTGTCATTGATTAAATGACTCAGTCCACGACCCAACTCATTATTCAAGGATTATGCAAACATCCATCCAACCTATCACTCACCTAACTAATGTGTGCAACCGTAGGGATATACAATGTGGCCTACCATCCTGCATGTAGCATGTACAACCTACATATGGACACCCATGAATTCCAACCAACTTTGAAGATGTAATTTTGGCTGGGGATAATACACATGACCCTCAAGTTCAAAGGTTTAGATAAATGTGGCCATCCAATAGCCAACAACCTCTTTCAAATTATTAATAACTAGCCAATAGTCTCCTCAGACAAGGAATAACCAGTATTCAAGGAAAAAATTAAAAGCTTGGTTACACAATTACAACATCCCTTCCTTGAGAACCCTTGATCTCAATGCTTTTGAGTGTAATGGACAATGGATATTTGTTAGTTGTTGGGATTCTTAAAAATATTAATGAAGAATGAAATTATGAAGAAAATCCACATAACTATAGTTGGAATGGATTCTCACACCATTAAAATCAACACAAGAAGCAATTAAATATGAATAAAATCAATGGTTGCTCAGTTCTCTTATTCTAGCAATCACCGGTACAAGGAAACTAATGCCTCTCTATGAAACATCCTCTCTTTTCCAACTCTAACACAATTCCCTTTGAGAGTCAAATTACATGAATATATAGGAAGTTTTTGGGTATTGGGAAGGCCAAGAGACCCGACCTTTCATTTCCCATTCCCAACCATTTTGTCTCCTATTCTTATTTTTCTTTTACATTTAATTATTTTTTTTTCTCTTTTGACCAATTAGTATCTAAAATTTGCATTGTCCTTTATGTTTTTCCTAACCTCATTATGTAACATCCCTGCTATAATCCCCAATTTAATTAATTCTTAATGTAGATATAATGTATGGTTGTGGCCAAGTGATTTATATGTGAATTGTATTCCAGAATTTAATAATAAAATGTGATGTCGGCTACTGGGGGCACATGGAAAGAGATGGGGGTTTATTAATACACAAGAGAGGGGAGGGTCTACGAGAATGTCTAAGAGGGGTCCAAGGGGGAATTACCCATGACTATTAATTCAACCCACTTCCTAAAATTACTATGGGTATATGAAACTTCTAATTTTTTGATTGAGTGTCCCCAAAGCCAATCATTGAATGCATGTAAGAGTGTGGGTGTGAGAGGTCACATCCCATAGCTATTGGGAGCATGGGGGTTGAGTACAATCAGTTTGGGGAAGAGTGAAACTCAAGCAAGTAACTAAAGAGAGGAAATTTGTATGGGTAGTTACAACAATTTTAGACAATCAATGTTTTTGCATGAAAAACAAGCAGAGAGCATGGAAGAAGAGCTTGGAGCCAGAGGAACCATGGAAGGAGAATTTTGGAGTGTCTTTGGAATAGAAGAGTGAAGAACCAGGTTGTCAATCCCGAAGAGTGAACTCCTCTGTGAGTTACATTGTAACAACAAGTGATTGTTGTTGTTTTCCTAGTAGTGAGATTCCTAGTTACTTGTGCTAGAGGGACCCTAATAAACAAATGAGGCACTCAATGGAATGAGAGAAGTGAAGGGGTACATTCCTTGGGTTGGGAAGGTCGAGAGGAATGGAGATGGTGGAAAATCGGGATAACTATAGGCGAATACTAGTGGGCTGTGGGATTTTCTAAGCTATGAGTGGATAACAAGAGACCACCATTTTTTGTGGATTGCTAGCCCCAGCTCGAGGGTGACTTGTTGTTGAGATTTGGAACAACAAGTCTAAGGTTGGGTGGAACATCTGTCCCAAGCAGTTGGTTTCACAACCATTTTTTAAAGATAAGTGTTTTATCATGTTTTTGTGTTATGAGTTTAATTAATTTGTATTAACTATGTGTTTTAGAATTATTCATATGTTGTTGTGTTGAGTTATTTAAACTGCATTCATGCCATTTTTAGCATGTTGTAGATGCATTTAGTTAATGGTATCAAACAATAGTTAAATTTATGTGTAATTTGTAGCTGGTAAGCTACATGAAATTAGTTAGCAATGTAGTTGGTAAGCTACATTATGGACCTCAACTAGGTTGGGAAACGTTACACAGTAATTGTTGAATTACGATTAAGTACTAAGTCTTACAACCATTGATTGTTTGGATCCATTTTGGATCACACTTCCCTATTCAAAAGATTTTTGGTCTCCAAATTCTTAGAGGACCAATTTGGATCAATGTTCCTTTTGTCTTCTTCTATGGAACATCGTTCTAACTTTAGCTTTGGCTCACAACTCTGGTTCTAGTTCTGGATCTAGCTCGTATCTTTGGTTATGGCTCTAGATCTTGCCTATCTTGTTCCCACATTGTAGAATTGTTCTCACTAACTCTCAGCTCCAAGTAATCTTCAAATCCAAACTCTTCACTCAAAATTCATTCACATATTCCATGTGTGAGTCTCTTGCATTCTCAAACTTTGAGGCGATCTATCTTGATAGTCAATGAAGCCAAGTTGAATTATGGTCTTCCCTTGTTCAATGTTGAACATATGTAGCACTAATTCGATAGTGAGATCCCATCAACCAATTCCATCACACAATCAATCCAAAAGAGGAAGTGAGGGTTTCCTTCTTTTTCTAGGACCAATTGCTCCCTAGCATCAAAATAATTCTTTGTTGTTGCACATGCTTACCAATACTTTGTCCTTATAACACCATCTCTTGAATGAAATCATTGGTGTGCAATCATGGCTCCTTGTTTTTCCCTAACCATTCGATGAGTCCTGCACCTATATGGCTATGGATGACAATCATCAATATGCTACAATATTGAGGGCGAGAGACTACCTCAAGATTTGTACAATACTAAGACAAGGGAATGTCATTGACCTTCCTACACCAATATCTGATACCTTTCCAAGAAGGGAATTTTTTTCTAGAAGATTTCCTTTGTTGTCAACATCAACTCCTTGTCCTCTTTGATGGTGATGTAGACTTCCTATGATATTATCATTCCTTGGACAACTTCTTATCCTTGGGTTAGAGATGCGGTGATTTATTTATCTTTGTTAGGATTCACTTTCCACACCCTTCTCTTGGTTGTATGGTTCATGGGGTGAATCTATGGATGAAATCACCAACATGTTTCTTCCTAATTCCCACTTAACTTTTAATGGTGGAAAAATTTATTATCATTATTATATGGACTACTTGACACACTCATTTTCTCTCTGTGCCTTTGAATTCATTGTTGGTTTGGGGAAGTATTCTTGTAGTTTCTCCTTTGAAAACAAACTATCTTATTCCATGTGGCTTGCTTCTCCTAGAAAGATGCCACAACATGGGCTTTCTTCCCACTTAATGAACATGCCTTTAAGTACCAACAAATAGCAACACTATGGCCTTTCCTCTTGCAACAATGACAAATGAGGGATGTCCTACCCGATACATACCTCTTGGTATTATTCTTCTTGCTCCAATTGATTTTTTTTCCACTTTTTCTAGGTGTTGGTGCAGGATGAGTCTTTACACTTTGCTCATCGCTACCCTTCTACAATCTACCACCAGAAGGATGGTGTGGTGGTGTGATACCACCCTCATTCTCTACTGCTCTTTCTTTTGATGGGAAGGAAAATGATTACATGTCTTTTTCCTTCACAAATGTGATCTTGTTGGTTGTGGAATTTTCCTTTTTGCCATAAAAACCTAAGCCTTCATGCTTGACCCTTTGTTGAGATACAATATAGATTTGAATTCCTTTCCTTCTCTTGCATATCCATTTTCCTTTGTAGCTTATATGCCTTAAAAATTTCAAACCAATGCCTCTTGTGTGATTTTAAAATTCACCAAAATTCTCTTGAGAAATGTCTGAAGAAGGTGAGCTTAACATAGTTTTCTCTGTCATGGTGCTATCTTCAAAACTGGAAATGGAAGGTGGCTTTTATTCCTTGATCTCTTAGACAACTTCTTATAACTTTGACAATCCTTCTTCCTTCTCTGCCAACTCTATTTGCAATTGAGCCATCATTTGAGTGAGTCTATCCTCCTGCCAGCTATCCATCTGGATGACCTTCTCTCCAAATTGCACAAGTTGTACTCTACCCTTGTCCTAATTTTCCATCACAATTGTGAGAGAGTCATCAAATTGGTTCTTTAGTATTGGCGCCAATTTTGTATAGGTCTCAAGGTTCTTCTCCATCTCTTCCATCCTTCGGTCATACATCTAAACCTTCTCCTTCAAGTGTTTATTCTCTTCTTGAAGGTAAACATTGATGGCTTGCACATCTTCCAATCTTGATTTACCCATGTTGAGTCTACTTTCTATTCAAAATTTTGGCAGTTGCATCATGGTCAAGGATTCAACTATTGTGATACCTTAACATATGATATGTAAACGAAGGACTTATAGCCCACTTGCTTCACCAACAAAAAAACATTATTATGATATCTAGTTCTCTATCTTATGTAAGGATATTTGTCCTTTAAATCGTTACAATACCTTTGTTCTTAGTGTATCTTGCACAAAACAACCAACTAATAACACCAATAATAGATAAGATTCTGAGTTGGTTTCTCTGTTGTTATCACCATGCACACACATAAGGATTGTTTATGCTTCTTTGCTTAATTCAATTTTAAGTGAAACTTCTTTGAACATTTAGAAATAACATTCCCATTGAAATGCAACTTATAATCTAAGCTCCACTTTTCAAAATTTAACCCAACACTTATGCCTTTCTTTAGAATTGACACACTCTATTGTAGACTTGGACTCATGGAACTAATTTCCTTCTATATGACCAAACCAGATAGTTGGTGAAATGAATTGTTCAAGCAAATATAAGGGACACCACTACTTCACTCCATGGAAATGTTTAATAATCAAGAAGCTAAACCAATCCCTCACTTCCATGTTTCACATGCTTATAACTAATCCGACTTATACTCCATTAATTAAATGTAAGTGAAATGGCAATTAGGGAGAGTATATATTGTAACACCCCATTTTGACTTAGAAAAATAAACTACATTATGACCTGTTCATATTTCCTTGTTTATTATCTATGGAACACTATTAGAATGATGACACTTTAGTATATGGACATGTGGACATACCTATATGTGAATATGAATAGATATTGTTTATGTGATTAATGATGGATGTTGTTTGATTTACTTATAGTATGTAAGCTTTAAATGAAAAATTTTGGTACATAGATATTGGTTTGAATGATATGTTTTAACGAATTCGTAAGTACCATGCACATGATGAACAACTAGCTAGTTTACATTGTTCATTGATGAGTAAAATGAAAATCACATATCAATAGTTTTATGGTTATGCATGATATTGTGTTGTAAACTAACCTACAAGTTGAATGGGAAATGCGATTTCCAGATAAGTGTGATACTAAAGTGGCAGAATTTGTGGACATTGAATGAGAAATGGTATGCTAGGAAGCATTATTCTATTATTTATTCATTGATTCAATAATATCGCTATGATATATGGGCAAGTGCAGGTTTTACATGTAGCACAATTTCCCAAATTGGATATTTGATGACAAAGATATCAAAACAACAACAATGCCATAATATAGTCAATAAAAGGGTATTGACCTTAGTTCTATCAGGAGGGGTGGATGTATTGCTCACCATTTATCCTCTAAAACACGGAGTTGTGGGAGATTTGTGTTAAGACATGCTCCCATAGACGTGTGATGATGAGTACTAGTTTCCTACTGGGGAAGCTTGGTCAAGGTAGTTGATAATTTCGCTTACGGGTTCTATCTAGAGTTAGGTCAATATAGTTGACTCTCCAACATAGTCCAACAGAGGAAATGATAGGAAGTGGCAGATGGAAGTAGGTTAGGGGAGAAGGGTGTTCCAGTGTAGTTGAGAGTGTTGTTGGGAATTAGAAATGTAAACTTAGTGCCTTGCTTAGTCTCTTTTGTGTATTAAATGCTTTCTTGATGCAACCATGATGATCTTGTTGTAATCTTCAATTCATATTAAATTGTTTTGACTGATGAATTATTGTTATTATGTTAGTATATATTATTGATTGATGCATTGCAATATTGTGTGAGCATACAAGAAATATACATTAGATGTGATGGTTGTTATCATTAGTACATGCATGAGATATGTATGCGTTGGCTATGCATACATTTCTTGCATGTGTATGCTAGTATTATTACAATTTATACTAGATAATACAATATTATTATTTATGGTGGGTGTGTGTGAAGTTTGTAATATAATTAAAATTAAAAGATTTTAATATTACTTATTAAATTATTTGATTTAATTTAGGATTTATTATATTATTTTGGTAATGAGAAAATTTAATTTCTTT
>JASDQU010260078.1:0-15699 GCA_032191745.1 Picea mariana
CCCTGGGAAGTTGAAGTACCAACTTACCCATCAAAGCCCACATAACTTTTGGTGTTTCATCTACTAGGGTTAGGTTTTTGGATGTCTAGGGTTTTGGCATTCATGAGTAATGTTAAAAAGGCCTCTGGAGCCTCATTGTAATCATTATGCTAAGACAGATGTGCATAGAAGCCACATCTCTTCTCAGAGATAACTACCACCATTCAAGAAAGTTGTTTTTCAGTTCTGTAATTTTACAGTTTCAGCCTATTTTATTTATTCAATAGAAGTTATTGTTCACTAGATATTAGTGATTGTTCTCTGTATCTCTATTTTATTGTATTTAGTCTATTATTTATTTCGTTCTTCTCATAAATCCGGATCAATGGTATCATAGCAGTCTTCTTTTCATTTATTTTTCTTCGTGCATGTCCCCGAGAAGATCTGGGTACAAGAAGTTGGGACTTGAACTAGTCGAGCCTTTGCAAGATTGGCCATGCCGAGCCAGACAATAAATCATGGGGGACGAGAAGAAATTCGATGGAGTAGGAGATCCTTTTAAATTGTTGCTCGAGGAATCCATTTCGCGACAAAGGAACAAAATGATAGACAACTTTGCATAGATCCTTCGATGACTACCCACATGAGATGCATCTTCATCAAGAGACCATGCAAACCCCTTCAAGGTATAATTGAATTTTTATATTCCATTATTTGAAGGACTGATAGATGCAAATTTTGTAGATAAATGGCTGAATCTTCTCTAAGGGTATTTTTTAGTCCACAATTTTTATGATAAGGAAAATATTACTTTTGCACTCCTCAAGGTCATCCCCCATGCTAAGGACTGGTGGGATACTTACTCTGAGAAAAGGGTCATAGAGGAATCTACAATATTTGCAGTTTCCCCCACATGTTATTCCTTCAGGGATGCCATTAAAGAACAATACTACCCTGTTGGAAGCTACGAGGACTAGTACACAAGATGGACCACCCTACATCATGAAAGGGACCAAACAATACAAGATTTCACCAATATTTTCCATACCCTATGCACCAAATTGGGTATCAAAGACTCTGAACAACATCTAGTGATAAAATACTGTGACTGTCTACATAGATACATTCAAACATAAATGGAGTTTTTGGACATCACTTCATTAGGTATGGCTTATATATATGTTGTCAAGATCAAGAAAAAAATTAAGAAGAAGAGGCGAGAGTTTGGATCTGCAAACTCATCACACTCGACATAGGGAAAAGTTGTCCCCAACCCACAAAACAAGGGACAGAGCAAAGATGGCCACTCTCAGGGCAACCATTCCAAGCTGCAACATAAGAAAGGTAATGAGAAGTCGAAGAAGGACATGATAAAGTGGTGTGAATACCATAAAATCCCTTTGCACAACACCGAAGAATGTCTCTCCAAGCAGTCACTAGTGGTCAAGATGAAAGCTTCTGAGTCAGAGGCATATTCTGACTCTGAATCAAATCCAAAAGGAGGGAAGAGGATTATTGATGTCGAACCCAATTTAACTATCGCTACCACCAAAATCTAGCCAAGCAAACTAGAAGAACTAGAGGAAGGGGAACACCTATTTAACTCACAAATGTGGGTAAAGGGGGCTCCGCTTCATTTCATTGTCGATAGCTACAGTCAAAGGAACCTGATCTCAATAGAGGTCATCAAGCTGCTAGACATGCCGATGACACTGCACCTGCAACCCAACACCATTGGATGGATTTTCCAAGGAAGAGATCTTCACGTCAGCCAACAATGTCATCTTCCCTATGGCATCAAACCCTTCAAAGATGAGGTATTGTGTGATATTTATCCCCTTGAAGTTTGTGATGTTCTTTTGGGACAACCATATTTATGGAAGCGACATGTTGTGTATGAGTCTAGACCCTACAGTGTTATTATTACTTTGGGTAGACAATTGTACAAGATACTAGAGGTAGCGTTGTTGGTTTGATATTTCTTTTCTTATTTATTCTAGGGTCGACCCAAGTTTGGATCTCAACAGGTTTCCAACAAAACCCTCTAAAACTATCGACCCTCTTGGTAAACCAGAAGACAACACTACGCAGAGGGTGCACATCGCAATATCACCTGAGATAAATTTATGGGTGATTGTAATAACCAAGTGTTTGCATTCTAGGAATGAATGGGGATCTAGGATTGTGTTCTTCCTTCTTCATGCATTAACCTTGTTCTTGATTCATGAATTTCTAGGATTCATTCATCTTTGTCCTTATGCATGCATGCAAATACATCTAGTTAATAATTCATTCATAAGATAATCATTAACAAAAATTAAATACTCAATAAGCATCACACAAAACACAAGTTTTACCATGGTTCACCCCCTCCCGGGGCTACATCCACAAAGATTTGGCTTCTCTTCTCTTTTATTTAATCTGCTGTAAAATATCGCGTTGCACACATTACATCGTCATTCTTACAATCAAGATGAGGGAAAGAACCCTCTATGAGGCAGACTAGATCACACCATGCTCCTCATCTTATGACCTAACCATCAAGGAATCACCTATTCAACTCTTCTATAAGACTTATTATACTTGAAAACATAGATCATCCTCTACCACAACCCACTAGAAACAACCACAACAACAACAACAATAATAAAAACCATCTTTAGACCTCTTAAGTATTTATTTATACTATTTTATAAGATTATAGCTGTTACAATCCTTAGCAAAAACCCTAACCCTATCATGGTTAGGATTTTCTGCCTCCTCACCACATTTCTTTTCCTTCTTTTTCTACATGATGTTTTCTTGCCACTTGTTGCGTGTGCTCCAAAAGTAGATATTCCTTTCCAAAAATAGGTCTTTCCTCAAAATAGGCCTATGCTCAACATACCCCCAACACTTACGTGTGCCTCATCCCGAGCTACTCAGGTGGTGTACGCTCCTTGAACAACCTCTGCCAAGATGTGAAGCTTTCCTTATAATCCATTCCTTTTTTATCTTGCTCGCGCAACTTTCTTTGTAATCTCTTCTACCCTCTGTGCCGTGATATGTTCCTTGAGAGACTCTGCACTCTCGACATGATCTTGAGCCATTCTTGTATTCTCCTCCTCTAGTTCCATAATTAGTTGTAGCCATTCTTTCTCTGTATCCCTGCGTGCTTGGATCCACATGTTGTGTCACATAGCCTTAAATTTGGCTATCCTCTGGTACTGAGCGACCACTTGCAGAGTTATCCTCCATGTGTTAGCTATGTTTTCTTTTCAGTCACTAAGATACCAAGAAAAAGTGATGGCATTGCCACTTCCTTGCTTGGAGTCCAAAGTGATTCCCATCGACGTGTACCATGCTGCACAACATCATCCTACTCTGTCACAGAAATATGAGTAGGGAGGCTCTTTCCAGCCAATTAATGCTATCAAAATCATTATCTAGGAGTAATGGAACTCTGTTCTCGAGTCCTGTGCATCCTTGCAGTCGTCTAGGAACAGATTCATTAAATATGGGGCCCACCCGAGCATGGTGTCATTTGCGCATTATGTTGCTGTTGCGAAAACCCCTACAAGGACCTCCTTTTTGCGGCATTTTCGAAGTAGTTTGCATGCCATTAATTTTGTTTCCATCCTGGTGGCTGCGTCACTGATCCATTTTATAATTATTCTACGTGAGCCTCTTTCTATCCCATACATCTTCTTCAACTCTTCTGTGAGAGCCTTTTCCTTGGTTTTATTGTCCAAGTATTACATGGGCTTCTCGCCATTTGATGGTAGGTCTGTGATGAATGAAATTAGCTCCACATCGATTGATACTGGTTATTCCAACCACAAAAATCCTCCATGGAGGACCACTGACAATTTCTTGACATAATTGTTCAAATATTTCTCTTGTTCGAAGTGAGGAATCTCTGGTAAATTTAGAATCCCTATGTTTTAGAAGCCTGTTGCCCATTGCTTTGGCTGCAATATTGGATCTCCTAATGGCCTTGTGCCCAAGATATCCATATACACATGTTGCGAAAATTTGGGGAATTTGCTGGTGTCAGAAACATCATGGTCTATGTATCTTAGCCTTTTGATGCAACCCAATAGACTTGGTGTGGCCTGCACCCCCTATGGAATGTGCAGTAAAATAATTGAGCATCAGGTTGCTTGCGCAGAGACCTCACAATGGGTTATTTCCCTTTTCTTTGTGCTAGTGCGCTAGATGTCCCAGCCTCTAGTTGTGCTTCCCATCCTGACTATGGTTTCCCCATGATATCTTCAATATGTACTTCCTCCTGCTGCGCAAACCCCACCATAGGTTGTGGCCTTGGCCCGTCAGACTTTGTTCTTTTGTTGTCACTGCCATTTGTTCTGTGGGCTGCTTTGGATCTGGATGTTTGTTGTGGGTTACCTATGGATAATGGTTCATGTCCCTGTGCACTTTCATGTGAGTCAATATACATCTCAGACATCATCGGGGCATTCTCTTCTTCCTCTACCAGTGTGGCACTCATTGGTTCTACCAGCGGTGAAGGAATTGCGCTGACATCGACAATTCCCTCTCTCTGTGTAAACTCAGGTTCTGCCTCTGTGGTTCCTTGCGACAACCTTTGGGTGTTGCGTGTTATTTTTGTTATTTGGCTAGGTGCACCGACCTTTAGAGGTTCCATCTTGGGTAATTCTTCCTTCCCCGATCGAACTTAGGTTGCTACGATCTTTGAATTCTCCTGTTCGCCTCTCCTCTTCGTGCTCCTTAGCTTCGCGGGTTTGCAAATGCATAATGTGTGTCATTTAGCCCACATTTTAATTATATATATGGCATCATAAATGGCCTGAATCTTCTCGAAGAAGCTTCTTTGATGGTTATTCATGCCCAATTCACACCTTTTTACCCCGACAACTAGTTTCTGCTTTTCTGATCGTTGGCCCAGTTTCTGGTGCGCTACAAATTTTCGGTGCGTCGTACATTTTTTATGTGACTTTTCCCTTAGTGCGCGATGTTTTCTTCTTGTCAACCATATGTTGTGCGCGGTCACTTTTTATTTTTTCACTTCTTCTACTATCTATTGGGCATGATATTTCCCAGTATTTTGTATTTTCTTTCTTTGTCTACTTTTTTGTTCCTTTTTCTTCTTTTTCTAATTTTGTCTTCCTTTTTCTTATTTTCTACTATCTACTGTAGTACACTATATGCATGCCTTTTCTACTATGCTGTAACTTTTAAAGGTTAGTAGGTCGACTATCCCTGTACAGTTTCTATCGACTACCATTGATCATTCTTTTTAGTCTAGTTCCTCCCAAGTCTTTCAGCTACACAGATCCCCCATATGTGACAGTATTTACTTCATATGGCCCTATCCAATGCATTCTAAAATTACCAGGGTGTTGGAAAAATTTGTTGTCATAGAGGAGAACTAGGTCTCCCTCCTTAAAACTCTTCTTTTTAATATGTCTGTCATGTCAGGATTTATCTCTTGCTTTCTGTACTTCCTGGTAAAATCCTGCAAGTATCCTATCCTCTTCCATTACCGTTAGTTGACTTAGCCTCTCCTGTACTATGCCTCTTTCTGTCATGTTGGTAATTGCTACTATGCATAGACTGGGTACCATCAATTCTAATGGCACCACTGCTTCATGCCCATACACCAATTTGAATTTTGTATGTCCTATCAACTTCTTGCATGTGGTCCTATA
Source organism: Picea mariana (assembly GCA_032191745.1). Taxonomy (NCBI): domain Eukaryota; kingdom Viridiplantae; phylum Streptophyta; class Pinopsida; order Pinales; family Pinaceae; genus Picea; species Picea mariana. The sequence goes on from JASDQU010260078.1 coordinate 5,649, forward strand.
TGACCATAGTACTGTTGGTATTTTTATGTCCCAACCATATTTGTTAACATTGCAAATCTTAGTCAAAGCATTTTCCAAAATCTTATACTGTTCCATTTGCCTGAGGATGATATGGTGTACTTTTTTGGTGATAGAATTCAAAATCCTCAGTGTTATCCATGATTTTAGTCGTCGTGATGATGAATTGATTATGGAGTAATCAGGCTCTTCATTAGAACTATTTCCAGAGAAAAGTTACCTTTATCTCTTTCCAGAAATGACAGTTTTGAGGGAGGTTCGCAGACTACCAATACATTTTCCTGCGAGAATGCATGTTTCTCGCAGGCTTCCTTAAGCCAGGGTGCGAGAATTTTGCACTATGCCTAACTGTTAGGGTGCGAACTCTTTCTAAAGAAGGGAAAAAGATAAATTCTTGAACCTTCTAGAATTGAATCTTCTAGAAGGATGAGATGGCATTCGAATGGTTATCTAAATACTGGCTTTCCTGATATTTTGGGATCATTCCTATCCAAGTAACTAATCCATTCTCTCTTATAAATTGATGGGATTCTCATGGAAAAGGTTACAAGCAAACTAGCAAGAGATTTATTGGAGAATTAGTGTAAGATTGTATGAAGGATTGATGCTACAGCAGCTAAGAACACCAGCAAGGTTATCAAAAGTGGTTGATCTTCTTCATGCATGAGCAAGTGTGTGTGTCAAAGCTAGGAGACATCGAAAGGAGGTTTGCAACATCAAGGCTCAGGTTGTAAGTCTTACTTTCTATCAATTTAATATAGTAATATGTCCCTTTCCCATAAAGCTAATGTCACTTTATTACATAACTCCTTGATCATATGTATAGATTAACTATTGAATATATTGAGTTGTCTTCACTTTGATTGGTTTGTACTGTTGTGGTCTTGACGGAACAAGAGCATTGGAGTGAAGCTGGACAACAGAGACCCAAGGAAGTGATCATAAGGTATGCTCATGATTCCTGCCTCCTAGTTCATTCAATAGTCTAAATCTAGGGAAAGAGTATTATTCTGTCCTGTTTTGTTCTAGATCCCGGGGGATCTAGGGAGATCGGTTTGTGTCTGCACTTACGGATTAATCCTAAAACACTCAGTCATATTCCTGGTGGTATTATTGAAAAAATGAGTGCCTTGGTCACTCATCAGAATCCTGGAATATCCAAATCTGGTGATTACTTGCTCAAAAAAGAAGTGTGATGTTATTGCTGCTCTACAGTCTTTGATAGGTGTTGCTTCTTCCCATCTTGTTAAGTATTCAGTAGCAATAACGATATATCTAGCTACTGACCTTTTTGCTGGGGGATTAATAGGCCCCACAAATTCTATTGCCCATTTGTCAAATACCTACAGAGTCACTTGTGGTCTTAGAATCATCTCATCACTTTTGTTTGGTTTTCCAACCCTTTGACAAAAATCACATTCCTGTCAATATTCCTTGGCATATTTATGAACTGTTGGCCACCATATTCCTATGCGCAATACCTTCTTTGCGGTAGCTTTACTTGCATAGTGTCCTCCAACTATACCTTCACTAGCTTCTACCAAAATTCTAGGCTGTTCATGTTCCAATACACACCTTCTCAAAATGTTATCTACGCTCATATTGTATAAATGTCCTGCAATAAGTTGATAGTCTACAACTCTTACTACCATATTTTTCTTCTACGGATAGCTAAAATCCTTTGACGCAACCCCTGTGTTTAAGTATCCAATAATATCAGTGAATTATTCATCAACTACCTGTACTGAAATTAATTGTGCATCAGGGAAGTTATCTTCCAAATTAGTAGGTTCTTCTCCATTAGTTAACCTTGACAGGTGATCAGGTCCTGAATTCAACTTCCTTGGTTTGACTATCGCTTCGAAATCAAATTCTTGAAACAATAATATCCATCTATAAATCCTCCCCCACAACACTGGCTTGTTGACTAGATAATTGAGGGAAGAATGGTCTGTGAACATTTTAAAGTGTTTACCTAGTAAATAGTGCCTGAACTTTTGAAGTGCATACACCATTGCTATGCTTTCTCTTTCAGTGGTGTTGTAATTCTTCTTTGTTTCTGACAACTTTCTTCTTGCAAAGGCTATAGGATGGTATAAGTCCCATGTTCCTGGCTGTGCCATTCTCCAAGTGCTATGGATGATACATCTACATGAACATGCAATGTCTTTTCTCAATCCGAGAATACTAGTATAGGTGTTTCTACCATATTTTCCTTCAAAGTGTCCAAGCCTTGATGACAATCTTCATTCCACTGAAATCTGGTGTCCTTCTTTAACAATTTTTCCATTGGTGTAGTGATCTGCGCATACCCCTTTATAAATTTCTTGTAATAGCCTGTATGTCCCAATGTTGCTCTTAACTAGTGCACTGACTTTGGTAGTGGTAAATTCACAATGACTGTAATCTTAGCAGGGTCCACTAGTAAACCTTGTTTACACACTATGTGTCCCAACAATATCCAAAAAGGTGTACCAAAAATGCATTTCTTAATGTTTAATGAGATCTAACATTGCCTACATCTTTCCAACATTAATATTAACACTTCTACATGGTCCTTTGATAGACTATATACAGTCCATTCATCCATATATACTTCTATAAACTAATGTATGAATTCCTTAAAAGAAACTATGACTACTCTTGAAAATATGGCTGGTGCATTTTTCAGTCCAAATGGCATGACTGTATATTGGTAGGATCCCCATTCTATAGAAAAAGTAGTATACCTATATTCCAGGGCTATTTTGATCTAATGGTAAACTGAGAATCCATCTGTGAATGAATATGCTTCTTGGCCTCCCACATTCTCTAAAACCTCATCTGTAAAAGGCTTAGGGAAATGGTCATGTAAGAAATCATTATTGAGTTTCCATGGATCTACAAAAATCCTTATCCCTCCTTGTTTCTTTTCTTGGACTACCATAGGACTTATCCATTCATATTCCTCTACTGGTTATGTTATCACTATAACAATTTTTATATGGAATCCAAGTCTTAGGACTTAGCAAGAGGCTAAATCGGTGTAGACGGGGCCACATCTAGCGGACGGGGCTAAGTCTAGCGGAAATGTGAAGTTGATGGGACTCGACGAGTCACAAATTGTGGGCACCAAAGATCAATGATCATGGAGCATATTGGGCCGAGAACTAGCACGGAGGTTAATTTTTTGAAAGTGAGCCGATAAGAATACCATGGTTTCGTCTCGAGATCACATGGTGCCACCAGATGCATTTCAGAGGGAAAAGCGGGTGAAATCGAAACCACTCAATCACACCCCGAAATCATGTGTCAAATGTCATTAAATCTGTTAAATCCAAGGGTCACATGTGGAAAGGAAAATTGATGACTAGTCAAATCATCTCGAGACACTTGTTTGGGAAGCATTAGTTCATGAGATGCCAAGTAAGCGTCGCCAAATAACTGATTTAAAGACTCATCATTGGAAATCGATGGTCAAACGTGATAAGTTGCTATCCCTGTAAGGAATTTCATCAGTATCCCATGATTAACACTCGATGGCGACTGTTACTCAAAACACAGGTGCAATTACTCTATTTCGGGTAATTGATGTTTTATTCCAGAGCAGGATAACCACAAATCGAATCATTCATCCAATTCTTGTACAGTTGAGAGAAATAGGCTCCTGCTTCAGGAAAACCATAGAAAATGGAGAAGAAAGATCCAACGACCTTCAACAAACCGAGAAATTCGAATAGTATGACAAAACTATCAATTAAGAAAAAAGAAAGGCATGCTGTGAAAATACTGGCAACAAAATTTCACACAAAATCTGCAAATGAACAAGGATCAGGTGGAGAAATCAGATTAAATCCTATTATTAAGGATTTGATCATTAATGGATATGCAGACAGATACTACATGCAAGCTCACAGGAGTAAAATAAACAAGTGACGAAAGAAGGAGACTAAAGCCAGAACGGTCGAAGGTACTGAAGAAAACCAACCTGCTTGGCTTGACACCTTAAAGGAAGAGATTGCAAACCTGAAATAAATTGAAAGCTAAATTGAGTATATTTTGGGGAACTTTGTGATGAGCAGACAAGTGGCATTCAGGTTAAAAATCTCAAATATGTCGGTATTTTGTTTATAAAGTTCCCTAGAAAGTAGGAGTTCAGGTTTGGTACGTTACTCCCTTTGTGACCGATATCTAATCTTGGAATCTTGGAGACGATGATTTGTTTTGGATCCCATATGTAATTTATCTATATATACTGTTAAAAGATAAATAAAGAAAGGGGGGACTTACCGGAGAAGGGCATACCCTTGTAGCAGGAGAAATTTTTAATTTCTTATGGATTTTAATATAAGCAGATAAGGTTTTCTTAGATAGCCAATATTCATCACGGTGTTGATGTTCAATATGTTTTCTTGTATTTCATATTCATAAATGTGTTTTTCTACTAGCGATAACCTTTAAGCAAGAGAAAGAATCCACCCTGCTAGTGCTCTTTCTCATATTGATTATACTTGTTATATGTTTATTGGTTCTTGGTTCATAATTCACTCGTGATTGGTGCTCTTTTTTCAATATCCAGCCTTCATGTTTCTTCTTCTAACACTATACCAAGAGATTCGCCCTCTATTAGATGCCTCTTGTTGATAGTAGTCTTTCCTTGCTTTTCCTCTACCATCTCATATTACTTATTTGGCTGAATATCATACCTATTTTTCCTCTGTTCCCTTTGGAATACATAACTTATAACTCTTGATATGTTTTCAGGAATTGACTCCATTGCCCAATGGCCCTGCTCTTCTGTTTTGTCCTACAATTTTTAAATTTACACTATGGAAGAATATGACCTTTGTACATGCATTGCCAAATATTTTGAGCATTTTAAATAGCTATATTCCTGAGAGATCCCTCTCTGGCTGGAAGGGTCGGAATCCAACCTAAAGTCGATTGAAACAGTTACCACTGTCGTTTGTTTTATCAACCGAACAAATTTACAGAGTGCTAACATTATGGCACTATTGTTGGGGACTGAAGGTGAAACCTTCCCTGGGAGAAACAACAAATTTCAGATCTGAGTACTGATGGTGAAAATTATTCAGACACATAAAGGTTGTATGTCATTCACCTGACGACTCCATTTTCAAGAACCTAGAATTCAAATTTTTTATGGCGAATCCACTGTCCAAAGACTCAACAACCTGAATATTTTATTGGCGACTCCACTCAAGATTTAAATGCTATTTAGAGACTCCAATGGAATATGAGATCCCTTGACAGAGGTATGATAAGACATCATGGGAGAAAACAAGTACCTAAAGTTTATTTTTTTCCAAGACATAATATTTTTTGTTATTAATTACCTTTTGTCTTTTCCTGAACATGCTAAACAAATTTTTCTTCACCTGTTGCATGCAAATAATGATCATGATAATATTGAAATTGCATATCATTCTCTTAAATTTATACACATATCTCCTCAGTTTATCACTGATTTTGATCAAAATCTCTCATTTGAGCCATGTGATAACAATGACCAAGTTGATGAGCCTCATGAAACCAAGGCTGATATTTCATCTTCTGTACTTGATCCAACACCCTCCAAGACTCAACATAGATACATACCCTTAGAATTACCTTGGATCCTTCATGATCTTCCTCCAAAGAACTATAAGTACCTACCTGTGTTTGATGGAGAACCTTATGCCATCACAGCTGAAAAACACATCCAAGAGTTTGAGCATTTTATAGATTTGTTTGAGATTGACCATGCCGATGTTTGTATGAAGGTCTTCTCTCAATCCTTGAAATGAGATACCAAATAATGGTTTAAACATTTGCAGCTAGATACGATTAGCTCATGGGAAGAATTGAAGAGTGTTTTTTTGAAGTTTTGGGGTAAGAAGAAATCTCTGGATCTACAAATTACATAATTATATGCCTTGAAAAGGCAAAGCAATGAAACTATTTCTACATTCAGTAGAAGGTTTTCCAGTATTTATTACAATTTTCCCAAATAAATTCAACCCACTGAAGTTGTTTCCATGCTCCAGTATGCCACTACTCTTCATCCGGATTTGTCTTTCCTCCTGATGGAAAGAATACTAAGAGCTTACAACAAATATTTAATGATGCTCAGGAGATTCAACAAAATATCCAATCATGTGAACATATTCAAAATGAGGGTTTGGATTCTCCAGGACATGAAAGTGAATATGAACATAGAACAATTGATTGGAATCTTGAGCATAAAATTGATAATATCATAGGTCCTCTTGAAGTTTTAAATGCTAATGATTTTGCAAAGGATTATATTCCATTTATTGAAAGAGAGGGAACTTATGTAGCTTCTGATCCACCCCATGATAAGCATGGAGCTGATTGATTCATATATTCATTTGTATAAGTCAAGAAGATGAGTTTGCAAATCAACTTGTTGAGGAACATGTTGATGTCCCAAGATTTTTCTTGTTAGAGGACATTGCATATGTTGCTGATTTTCTTATATATTTTGAATATGATGATGATTATGATGTTGACTTCCTAGAACAACCAACTGCATGTTCTCTTTCAAAAAATGTTCCTTTTCAGCAGTGTAGTGAGAGAAATTATCCTACATACCCCAGTCACAAAGAACAAAGTAGCGAAACAGCTGAAGGAAATTCTTTACCTTTATTCTTTTCTTCATTTAAATTGTTGAAAGAAAATGGTAAGATCATCATTGAAGCAAAGGAATGTGTGCTGATGCCAAATCACACTGATTCGCTGAAAGAAATTGACAAGAAATTGTAGCAATATTCTCATCTGTTTGATGACCATGTTACTTGTTATGTAGAAGGTCTTGTCAGTTCAAAATTGCAGCCATTGGTCAAAGATGAATCCGAAATGAGTGTGTTCAACAATCCAAAGAAATTGAAAAATGTGCATATGACCACAATGAAGAAAATGAATAAATTTTTGAATCAGGTAGAAGAAACTTGCCATTATGTTTTCCTTATTTCAAATTGCTCAAGCAAAATGTTAATAATGTTTCGGATCAAAAACCCTCCAGGCATGATTTTGAATCTGAAGAAAGCAATAGACTTGCAAATGAAATATATCTTCCATTATGTTTCTCTTCCTTCAAATTGTTAAGAACCAATCAGGATAAAACAAAGAAAACTGGTAAAAGCGTTGTTGTTTAAAGTCATTTGCCTTCTTCTAAAATTTATGAATGTACCCAACTAGATTTCTAGCAAAACAAAGGGTTTCAAAGTTGTCTTTCTCCCCTTGTGAATGGTGTAGTTGTTCAAATTCTAAGTGGCTTGGATGTGTATGAAGGATCTGATACCCCATCTATGGAGACTTTGAGAAATGAACAAACAAATGACATAGAGTTTCAGGGAGACAATAAAACACTGTATGTCATTATTCAATCAAAAATGCAGAAAGATCATAAAGAAGAAGTTGTTTTACTTAATTCCTTTGAAGATTATGGTTCTAAGACTAAAGAAAAAGAGAAAATAAAACCAACACTTGTGAAGATGGCTTGTCCTTCTATTTTGGTTCATCGAAAATAAATATTTTCTCATATGTTTCATGACCCAGTGGTATGTTATATGGGAAGTTTTAACAATCAAAATTTACAGCTTATGATGGGTTGTAATCTTAGAGATGAAGATGATGGCCAATCAACATTAGTTTTAGATATGGATTGCTTTCTACCAGGGCTTTCATTTCAGCCAACAATGTCTTCTGATTCATAATATTTTTATTTCTAGTAGTCTCAACAGATTTTTCAGCCTCTTGGTGGCAATCAACAGGTTAAATCACACGGAAGAAAGAATGCAATGGAAAAAGTAAAACATGATTGTTGTTTTTTTTAGGTGTTGAAAGATCCATTCAAAGTCTTGTTAGAAATGGTAAATAGTCCCAATATTTTTTAAATTCTAAGATTTGAATTCATATATAACTTTTCGAATGCGTTATCAGTAAATAGGGTTAGGAGCAAGCATGTGCAAAGTAAACAAACAGTGGATAAAATGTTGGCATGGATGTATTGGCATTATGATATCACCTGATTGATAGTTCATTTTTCAGCAGTTAGGGTAGGTAGGTGTGAATTGTTGGCAAATATTTAACAGACATCACATGCTTGCATACTTGTCATTGATAGCAAGTACAACAGTGAAGATGGCATGAGTATAGAAAGTATGAAATAGATAGGCATTATGAGAAGATGCTGTAGAGAAGATTCGAATAAGCTCAGAAGAGATAGTGCAGAGGATTGTTGGCAGATCATCGATGGCAAGATCAAAGTAAGTAGAACAAAGTAAGCTTGGGAGGAGAAGCATCATTTCTGATCATTGGATCCCATTTACAATTCCCGATGACCATCAGATCAAGTGTTGATCGGGACTGCTCGGGAGGAGAAGTATCATTTCTGATTGTTGGATCCCATTTACAATTCCCGATGACCGTCAGATCAAGTGTTTATCAGGAATGTTGATCCCACACCATTTCGGAGTTTTGCGACTCGCGACTTGGAGAGGCAAGAAACATAACCATCGAAATTGTGATATGTGAAATCACGATTTAATCGCAGCTGTCAAATCAAGGTGTGATCTGGATCATTGATCCAACTCCATTTCGGAGTTTCACGACTCGCGACTTGGAGAGGCAAGAAACATAACCATCGAAATTGCGATATTCAAAATCACGATTTAATCATAGTTGTCAGATCAAGGTGTGATCTGGACCGTTGATCCGACTCCATTTCAGAGTTTCGTGACTCACGACTTGGAGAGGCAAGAAATATAACCACCGAAATCGCGATATGCGAAATCGCGATTTAATCGCAGCAGTCAGATCAAGGTGTGATCTAGACTGTTGATCTGACTCCATTTCAGAGTTTCGCGACTTGCGACTTGGAGAGGAAAGAAATATAACCACCAAAATCGCGATATGTGAAATCGCAATTTAATCGCAGCCATCAGATCAAGGTGTGATCTGGACCGTTGATTCGACTCCATTTCAGAGTTTCATGAATCACGACTTGGAGAGGCAAGAAACATAACCACAAGAATGTCAAAATTGCGATATGTGAAATCGTGATATGATCTGAGCCATTGAATTAAGATCAGATCTGGACCGTCAAATCATAGGACAAGTTGCTGACTTGGAGTCAATGGAGAATGGTGTGGAAACTCATGAGATGCGAGATCGCGATAAGATTTGGACTGTCATATCTATGGAGATTTCAACCGTCGATCAGACTCAATGAAATTTATAAACTCGCGAAATATGAAGTGTCTTTTGGCACAACCTATGGTCACCACCGGTGGTCACGAGAAGGGAAGGAGTTAGTTCAGATAAGCTCCATTTCGGGGTTTTGGGGATCGCAACTTGGAGAGTTGAGATGCCTCATCTCCAAATTCACGAAATGCAAATTCACGAAAAGCACTTTATGCATAAGCACTTGGTCATGGCCTTGGTCATATTAAGGATGGAGCTAGCACAGAAAAGCTCTGTATCAGAGTTTCAGAGATCGCGATATGAAGTGTCGAGATACTTGACCACAGGAATGTCGAAATGCAAAAACCCGATTTAAAGGCAAGATTAATAATGTTCATCCAACGGTGTCGATAAACTTGAATATGATCAGAGGGCTATTGTTCTCTCTCACAGTTAATTTATTAGTTATGAATCTGTTAGTGAAACTGATTCATGATTCCTGATCGGTTGGCGTTTCAGTTGCTTAGATGGTTTTTCTTTTGCCTCAGAAGATTTGAAGGGTATCTGCTGTGGGAATTGTGTATAAAAGAAAAAGATACGGACTATACACGGTTGGAAGTTCTGCGCAAAAAATGAATTAAACTGTAAGAAAGGGAAAATCACAGGATGTGTAGTGTGAGACTGAGAATATGTGCAGTGTGAGATAAAACTCAGAGAAGAGTAACAGATGAGGAAAATACTTGAAGTAGAGAAGAATAAAAAAACAAGTTGAAGCAGAGCAGAATGACAGAACAAGTTGAAGCAGAGCAGATTTGCAAAACAGACAAAGGAAGAGAAGAATTGCAGA
>JASDQU010260082.1:0-14414 GCA_032191745.1 Picea mariana
TTTATTATATTTCTGGGTCTCTTTATTAACTGCTGGGGCCGACTTCTTATTCTGCCTATTATAATTGTCTTTTGACCAATCCTCAAAAGGGGATTTGGTCCTATTACAATAACCAACATGATCAATCCACAATGGGGATTGATCCTATGAATAATATATCAATAATAATAAGAATACTCTTTGCAGTTACAATATTTCAACAGAGCATTGAACACATCTTGTGGAGTGTGTTGATGTTACAGTAGTTACGGGAGGTATTAACCTCAAAGTGTAACCTTTGATGAGACTAGAATATTTCAGGAAGCAAGAGAAACCCTAAATAGTTGGTTAATAACCCTAAAAGACAAGTTGGCTCAAGAGAATAATTTATATTAAGTTATTAGCCTCCAAGAGAAGAAGTCGACCCAGTTAAGTGACTTGGAGGACTATAAATAGAGGGCGCTTGAGCTCATTTGTACTCATTCACTCTCATGACCTCATAAGGACTAGTGGTGCGCATGACTGGAGGAGAGTTGCAGCTGCTGCAGTAGTGACTTGGTCTTTGGTTATGGTTTGGACTTTTTGCTTGGTACGCTAGCTTTGGAGAGAGGTACGCTACCTTGGTTGGCTATTGGTTCTAGTGATTGCTTCCAGAATTATTCTATTTGTCAAGGTTAAGGTGCTCGGGGTTGGCCTTGGTGCCTATGGTTGGGTGACAATATAGTGATACTTTCCATGGTGAAACGAGCACACCTATTATTTTAACAGGTTATGGGCCCACACTATCTTCGGATAATCTAACCACTAGAAGGTAGATTGGGAGAATTTGCTTAGTTGCAGTTGCAGTCAGAGTTTTGTTGCAAACCCTATCCCTTGTGTTGAGGCATCTTAAGTGAAGCAGTTGACCTAATTCCTGGATAGCCTAGTGCGCCCTAGCCAAGCGCACCTCCTGATACTCTCAGTAAGCCAAGGTGTCAAGTTTGAGTTTTTGGTCAAAGTCAAAGGTTGACCAAGTCAAAGTCAAAGTCAATGCATCCATGACTTACTCTATGAAGTCAAAAAACAAGTTAGAAGGGGCTTTAAACTTTAGAGCATGGAAGACAAGGATTGACCTCATCCTTGCCAAGAATAAAGTCCTAGATATTGTGAAAGGCAATATCATGGAACCACAGTTTGAAGCAGGAAAAGAGAAGGAACCACATAACGTTGCACCATTGGAGAAGTTCAAGGATAATGACATTAATGCTATGAGTATCATAGTGGACTCTGTAAAGGGTCACTTGATACCCTACATTTCTCATCTTGACTCATCCAAGAAGATGTACGATGCTCTAACAAACCTTTTCTCAGTTAGAAATATTGGACAAGTGATGAGTCTAAAGAATGAACTCCGTGACACAAAAATGACAAAGGGTGACACCATAGCTTCATACTTTGTGAGGATTTTTTAGTTAAGAGATCAACTACAAGCTATTGAAGAAGCCATCCCAGAAAAGGAAGTTGTGAACATAGCACTCAATGGTCTCTCTAGATCACAGGATGCATTTGCTGCAAGCATGAATACAAGGAAGGAGTTCCCAACGTTAGAAGAACTTTGGACCTCTTGTGTACAAGAAGAGACAAGGTTAAACTCCAAGGGAAAACCTTAGAAGGAAGAATATACTCAAGCCTTTGCAACAAAGTTTAAAAGACATGGAGGTAAGAAAATATCTGATTCAAGAAAGAAGTTCAAGAGAGATATGTGAAAGGTACAATGCTTTGAATGCCATAATCATGGCATTCNTACTCAAGCCTTTGCAACAAAGTTTAAAAGACATGGAGGTAAGAAAATATCTGATTCAAGAAAGAAGTTCAAGAGAGATATGTGAAAGGTACAATGCTTTGAATGCCATGATTATGGCCACTACAAAAGGAATTGTCCTAAACTAACAAAGAAGAGAAAAGAGAGACATCACGCATCAACTGCCAATGATGAAGAGCTTTCAAAGAATACAAAGCATGATGAAACAAATTTATTCTATTATTCAGCTCTTACTGGAACCATTGAAGATGGCATGTGGCTAATCGATAGTGGAGCTTCAAGATATATGACATGTGACCGTAACAATTTCTCAAGCTTGAAGGAAAAGGAGACACCTCATAAAATGGAGCTTGGAGACAAGAACTCTTATGCAGTCAAGGGAATTGGACAAGCTACTATCAAAATGGAATCAAGTAACTCTATCCATCTTAGTAATGTTTTATATGTTCTTGGTTTGAAAAAGAATCTAGTATCTATTTCTTGTTTGGAAGAGAAAGGAGATAGAGTAGCTTTTGTGGATGGAAAAGTTCTTGTATGGTCTAAATATTCCAAGATAGAAGAGGCTAGAGTCATTGGAATTCGTGAAGGAAGATTGTATAAACTCCTGGGTTAGAATACTCAAGCTCTAGTACATGATGAAATCAACCCTAGTGACTTATGGCATATAAGGTATGCTCACCTTCATTATCAAGCCTTGCCATCCCTAAAGAAAATGGTTGTAGGCATACCAGATTTACAATCAATACATGAAGGTGTGTGCAGAGGATGTGCACTTGGGAAGAATATTAAGAAACCATTTCCAAGTAGTGGGAATAGATCCAAAGGAATCTTAGACCTAATACATTCAGATGTATGTGTTCCTATGCCAGTGAAGTCTAGGAGGATCTCTTTACTATGTGACGTTCATAGATGACTTCTAAGAAAGACATGGTTGTATCTGTAAAAGACTAAGGATGAAGTATTTAGCAAATTCCAAGAATTCAAGGTTAAAGTAGAGAACCTAACAAACAAGAAGATCAAGATAATAAGATCTGATAATGGAGGAGAATACACCTCCAAGGAACTCATTGCCTTTTGTAAAGAAGCTCAGATTAGGAGGGAGCTCATTGTTCCTCACAATCCTCAACAAAATGGTGTGGATGAAAGAAAGAATAGAACTAAAAAGAATCAGTCAAGGCAATGATGAATGATCAGAATTTATCTATGTTTCTATGGGGAGAAGCAGTTATGACAACCGTTTACATTCAGAACAGAAGTCTGCATCGCATATTGAAGAACATGACTCCAGAAGACGCCTTCTCTATAAAGAATCCAAGTGTTGAACACTTAAGAATATTTGGATGCCTTGTCTACATTCATGTTCCCAAGGATAAGAGAAAGAAGTTGGAACCTTCAGGAAAGAAAGGTATATTCGTTGGATATAGTGAATCATCAAAAGCTTATAGAATCTACGTTCCAGGTCAACAGAAGGTTGAAATCAACAAAGACGTAACTTTTGATGAAAGGATTGCATTCAATAAATTTATAGAAGACTCCATAGACTCCAACGAAGAAGAGGAACATGAAGATACCAAAGAACAAAGTACAAAACACCCCAGTGAAGAACAAGAACCACCACATGAACATGTGGAACTAGTTATTGCACCTAAGATTAGAAAGAGACCAGCATGGCTTGAATCCACTTTGTAGGAAGCAGAAAAGCATAAAGATCCTAATGGCACCTTCAGACAAAGCAAGAAACCCAAAAGGTTTTCTAGTTATGCAATGCTCATGACTAGTATTGTCAATGCATAACCTTCCACCTTTGAGGAAGCAGTCAAGCATACAGAATGGAGGGAGGCCATGATGGAAGAATACCAATCTATTATGAAAAATGATGTATGGGAAATTGTGCCTAGACCTAATGAGAAGTTTGTAGTTACTTCAAAGTGGGTTTACAAGATAAAGCATGTTGTAGATGGAAGTATTGATAAATACAAAGCGAGATTTGTGGCTAGAGGATTCTCTCAACAGGAGGGAGAAGATTATGATGAGACATTTGCTCCGGTTGCCAGATATACATCTATCAGAGCCATCATAACTCTAGCAGCTTCCATGGGTTGGAGTTTACATCAAATGGATGTAAATACTACCTTTCTCAATGGACTGATTGAGGAAGAAGTATATATAGACAAGCCTCAAGGTTTTGAGGTACACCCAAAAGAAACCCGTGTATGCAGATTGAAGAAGGCCTTGTATGGACTCAAGCAAGCTCCAAGAGCTTGGTATGCACATATTGATAGGTACTTGACAAGACTTGTATTTTCCAAGAGTCATGCCAATCCAAATCTCTACTACAAAGTTGTGAATAATGCACTTGTGATTCTACTTTTATACGTTGATGATTTGTTCCTAACAGGTGTAGAGCCTCTCATTATTCAATGTAAGAATGAGCTAGCCACTGAATTTGATATGAAGGATCTTGGTCTCATGCACTACTACTTGGGATTAGAAGTATGGCAAAAGCGTGGTGAAGTCTTCCTAGGACAAGGGAAGTATGTCGTAAAGATCCTTCAGAAGTTTGGGATGATGGATTGCAAATCCATGGCAACTCCCATGGCAACAGATTTGAGGAAGTTGAGAGACTCTGATTCTGATCCAGTAGACTCATCCCTGTACCGACAATTGATTGGCTCCTTAATGTATTTAGTGAATACCAAGCCGGACATTTGCTTTGTTGTGAACATGTTGAGCCAGTTCCAAGTGGAACCTAGACAAGAACATTGGATAGCTGCAAAGCATATCTTGAGATATCTTCGTGGGACGATAAGTTATGGTTTGAGATATGCCTCAAACAGTCGTGTACAATTGCATGGATTCACTGATTTAGATTGGGCAGGGACTGCAGATGACAAAAAGAGTACTTTTGGTATGTGTTTCATTATGGGATTTGCTATGATATCATGGGCTAGCAAAAAACAAAAGTTTGTTGCACTCAACACTGCAGAAGTAGAATATATTGCAGCTTGTGATGCTTGTACGGAAGCAGTGTGGCTCTGTAAGATGGTTTCTCGACTGTTTGATCAGGTGCTAGATTGGATCGTGATATATTGTGATAACCAGAGATGTGTGAAGTTCTCAGATAACCTGGTGTTCCATAACAGGTCGAAGCACATTGAAATCAAGTACTATTTTCTCCGTGATAAAGTCCAAAGGGAAGAAGTGGTTCTCCAGTATATCTCCAYTGATGAGCAGACTGTAGATATTTTTGCAAAGCCTTTGTCCAAGATAAAGTTTGCATACTTGAGGGACAAGCTGGGGCTTGTGGAGATTGTTCCCTTGGTTGAAGGGAGGAGATGACTTCCTCAGTTGGGAGGGAGCACTAATATGTGGCATCATGGACTGTCAGTGAGTTGCGGATCTGTATAATGCTAGTACAACATAGAGATGGTTATACAACTTAGAGATGATGCTTGCATCATGCTAGATATGATCATGCTAGTACAACTCAGATATGATACGGATGGTTGGAATTGATATAGTGGCCCGAGGAGCATCGTGCTAGTACACCTTAGAGATGGACATACAACTTAGAGATGATGCTTGCATCATGCTAGTTATGTTCATGCTAGTACAATTTAGAGACGATGCTGGTGAGCTGCATCATGCTAGATATGGCCATGCGAGTACAACTTAGATATGACATACAACTTCGATATGATGTATTGACATCATGCTAGATATGTCATGCTAGTACGGCTTAGAGATGACCATACAACTTAGAGATGATGCAGGGGGCTCGTGTCATGCTAGATATGATCATGCGAGTACAACTTAGATGTGGCATACGGCTTAGATATGATGCATTGGCATCATGCTAGATATGTCATGCTAGTACGACTTAGAGACGATCATACAACTTAAAGGTGACATAGTGAGGCATTGATCTACATCATGCAAGTACAACTTAGAGGTGGTATACAACTTAGATACGATGCATTGGCATTATGCTAGATATGCCATGCTAGTACAGCTTAGAGATGATGTAGATGATACTCCGAATCACGCCAGTACAACTTAGATATGATGCATTCGCATCATGACATCCTCTCCCATGTAGGCATAACCTCCCTAGCAACAATGCCGCGTACGAATGGACCCCATGGTTTGGTAAATCTATTCAAAGTTGTCCTCACCATAGAGTTGGGATCCACCACCTCTTTGACGGCTCCAAGCTCGTCTCTGATCTGGGTGTATCTACCAAGGAATGAAGTAACCGACTCATCCTCGAGCATGCGAACGCCCCTCAGTCGATCATGAAGAACCAACTTCCGGTTCTCATTAGAGCTCTCATACAACTTGCATAGAGATGCCTACATCTCGTATGCATAAGTCTTCCCAGTCAAGTGGAGAATAATATGATCTCTGACTGGATCACAAATGGTCCTCTTTGCCTTATTGTTCCTCTTCCTGAAATTTGCCAACAATACTGGGGAAATGACAGGAAGAACCGGAATAGGCGCCTCCACTATATCCCATTGCTCTAGGTCCTCTAAGACAAAGACGATCCTCACCTTCCAAGGCGACCAATTGCTAGCCCCGGCTAGCCTGTCCTCAACACGCATCTGAGATACTGACATGTCTGTCAAACTGTGTTCACTCTGATGCTCCAAATGCAAAGGAACGCTGCCTCACTCCTGTCAACACAGGTGTGAAAAGAGGCAAGCGAAACCCCGACCTCACTCCTAGCAAGTAGGTTTGAAAAGAGGTCGTACACTACAACCTCACTCCTTTCCACGCAGGTGTGAAAAGAGGCTTTCCACAAGTGTCAAAAATCAGCCCAACAAATGTGCCCACAACTGTCCACAAACACTGTCAACTAGCTATCCAAAATCTTCCCTGAGCTATCCAACTGGCACTAAATGAGAGGTACCTTCAGATCTGAAATTTACTCACTGTTTTGGACTGTAAACTTGCTGTCCAAAAACAACCAACAGATCTGATATAAAACCTCACAAAACTGCCCACAAAAGTGCTCCAAAATCAGCAAGTCTAAGCCACCTTTGGCTCTGATACCATGTAGATTTTCTGAGGTCCTATGAGGCTGCCACCTAAGGTCTGTCCTTGACCTTAGTACGGCTCTAAGTTTCAATTGTATGGCTGTCTTTTCTTGCTGTTTTAGGACAGAAAACAGTCACCCAACTTTGTGCTCAATATTTGATGGTTAAGTGCTCTTTTAAGGTGCCCTTGCAAGTGTTTTCTTTACTCAATGTTANNACATGCAATATACATTAAAACACATAACACTACCTCTAGATCTTGAACTTTAAAATGCTGATCTACACTTCTAAGCATGCATAAATTTGACACATAGATTTTTGGTCAACATGACCCTGGAAAAATCTCCCCATGGGGAAAACCAGTTTGGAGCAGATATATATAGAAGGTTTCAAAGAAAAATGTACAACACAAGAAACATGAACAAGTGAACCTGGTACAATAACAACCACTCTCTGGTGCCTTGGAGTTCCTCGAAGACTTTCCCACAAGCCTTGTGAAATAAGGCGCCCCTTGCCTTGGTGAACCTTATTCCTCTTGCTTGCCTTTGTCTTTATCCTAATCCTTTGCTTTGAGCTTTCCTTTAACACTAAGATGCCTTGATTCTTTACCCACTTGAATGCTTGAATGACCCTTGCCTTTTCCCTTGAAGCTTGCGCCCTCTCTCACAAAGTGCGCCCTCCTCCAAGATGTGGTGCACACCTCCTCTTTAGTGTGCCCTCTCCTGTAGCAAATAGTCCCCCACTGCATGCGCCCTTAGTCTCCTCAATAAAGCTCCCTCTCAAATGATGCACACACCCCAACACAACTCTCTCATGCCAATGGGTGCGCCTCTCCTCAAGGAATGCGCCAATGCTCCTCCAAGTGCGCCCTCAACCAAAGCATGCGCCCTCACTCAAGTGTGAGCCTCCTCCAAGCTATGGCGCCCTCTCCTCACTCAACGGGCAAACCCTCATGCAAGTGCGCCCCTATCTCCTCAAGAAATGCACCCTTGCTCTCCTCTTCTCACAAGTGAAGAATGAATCTCAAAAATACACTATACCYTCCTTTGGCCAAGCCCTAAAAGATCAATGGCCTTGATCCAATCTAGCCAAGTCTAATCAGTGGGTGAGATCTCATCCAAAAATCTCACTAAGGAAACCCACTTTYCTTAGTTGCTTTATGTCTATTAATTCACCCACTTTGTGAATTAATTGTCAATTTATGACTTAAGTGACATATTTCACTTTTGACTTAAATCTCCGAAGTCAAAGTGAAATTAGAATCATAAAGTAAAAACCAAGGGTAATAGTCTCCCCCTTTGTKCTTAGAGACTCATAAGCACATGGGGACCACTTTCCAAGGTACCCAAATCTCAACAACTAGTACGGCTTAGAGGTRATGTAGCTGATGACATTGTTGATGCAGGATGATATCAGRTGATATGATTTGATCTCATCCTGCACTCATTGTCATTTGTTTGGTATCCCTAGGGGCTGAAACACATTGTCATTTGTTTGGTATCTTTTCTCTTGAGCTGCCTAGTGTGTTGGGTTGAAGTGTAGTGAAATATTCTTTTCTGTTGACTGCTGTAAATGAATTTTTGAGATCAACCTTAAGGCTGAAAGTTCACAGGGCTTAGTTTTGGGAAACCTTTGGTGTGAGGTGAAATTTCTGAATTTGCATTAATTTCGCTAGACAGAAATTTCAACACTTTGTACTTTGTAGAGAAGGCACTTTCACAGGTTTTACTGCTGTTCCCAAACTGTTTTTTCCACTGTTCCAGCTACAACAATTGAATTGATAACTTCTCAAATATTGTGTCAATAGTATTAGAAATGATGTTAGGGTTTCTACAAAGTTTTCAAAATCAAGGGGAGCTGACGTTTGAAGGTAATCACTGCCATGTTTTCTATAATAATTAATTAACTCTCATCCGATGGTTGGTCCTTAATGTTGTTCAGCTTCAACAAATGCTTTGAAATCGATTCCTCTTTCTCCATTTGCATTAAGACCAACTTGTTCTTAATGTAAAATTCCCTACCTTTATTTGAGGTTTTGTGCATCTCTTGCAATTTTTCCATACTAAGCATAGATGCTCCACATCTTGCCCTTGTGGAGGCATCTCATTAGTGATCAACATCTTTATGAGCATGGCTTCTTCTCATTTTTGTAGTCATAGTCATCTTAGTCAATCAGTACTTTGTTTTCCAATACTTCAAATCCATTTGCATCTGGTTTTCTAAAAGCTTTCACCTTCAGCACTTCCAGTGGGCGCCAATACCGGAAGATGGCGATTATATGTTGCTTCCATGTGTTGAAGTTATGCCCATTGTTTTTTGATTGGGCTTCAACATAAAATTTGTGAGTGGGGCTATAGTAACAACTGTTACTGTGAGTTGTTTCAATCTGCCCTACATCTTTTCAGCCTGCCAGAAGTTGTCACAGGCTGCCCAAACTCTGTGATAGGCCACCCGAACCTGTTTCTTATTGCCCGAAGTATGTTAAAGGCTACCCTAGCTAGTTTCTTGCTGCCCAAAATCTGTTACAGGATCCATGAACCTATTTTCAGCTGCCCAAACTTGTTACAGGGCTTCCCAAGCTTGTTTTTGTAAGATCTCTTTTCAAGGCTGCTGATATGTTTTTGTTTTTATTTAAATTTCAGATCTGTTCTTTAAGAAAACTTTACAACAGACCCACAACAATTTGGCACACATGGGATTTTATTGCATTCAAATACCAAAAAGCAGAAATGACATTTAATGTAGATGATTACAATCTTATTCAAACTGCGATAACAACAGTAAACTCAGCAAAAACAATCAGATCTGTTCATTCTTTCTGACCTGTAGATAACCAATCTGTGGACAACATTAATTGCAGGGAATCAGCCTCCTTTGAGACACCACAAACAATAAATGATTGGAATGATTCCGTGAAGAAGTAGTGGAGTGTAAAGGCTGCTCAATCTGCACTGTAATGATCCCTTCTGAATCCCCACGACCTGATAATAGTGGTGTGACTCCCTTCTTCTGTCCCCACGAGCTGCAATAAGGGTACAACACCCTCTTTAAGACTCCCACGACTGCAATATTAGGCACAACCTCCCTTTTTTGACTGCCCACGGCTGCAATAATAGGCACGACCTCCCTTTGTGACTGCAATTAGATGAGTATTCCCTCCAAGAATTCCACGAGTTGTAATGATTGAAATGACCCTCTTCCTCAATGCCACGTGCTGCAAAACATTATTCGACCCCTTTGGAATGAGTGGAGATGAACTCTGCAGCTCAACCTGTAATGGAATGACCTCCTCAAACACCCACAAATCTGAAAATGCCAACGATTTGACCACTAAGGCACCTTCCTTCTTCAACAATGAAATCCAATGAGAGATTTGTGTGATCTCTCCTTCTGATCAGCTAGGGTGGGTTTGTTTCACCACCGAAACCAATCGTTCAAGAGTTTCAGGGCCCAAAGCCTCAAAAAGCTACGAGAGCTCTCCAAATCGATTTTGATCAAAATGATCAGAAATAATGAGAATGAACTCTCATTTGCACTTTTATAACCTTTTTACCTTTTCCGTTCCAATAATTAATTATAAAGTAACTTTATAATATATTTCTTTAATATTTCCCCCAAAGTCACTTTATAACACCCTTTTAACTCTAAAAAATGATTTATTTCATTTTAAAACATTTCTGAGTATTGGAAGTCACTTTTCATCATCTCAACATTTAAAGCTTTTCATCTCGGTTCCAACGAACTATAACACTAAGGTGCCCCCCCTTAAATAATTTAATTAAAATAACAACCTTAGTGAAATTAATTAAATAATGCTCAATATTACTCCCAAATTACAGGAACGGTTGAAATGCATTGAAACCAAAAACTGACTGTGCAAGAGTGATCCCGATGATGTAAGATGATAAACAGAGTTGGTTGGGTGACTTACTAAAAATAGATACTCCCTCCCAGAATCTAGGATCCCAAACCAAAAACTGTAAATAGCATCTAAAAGCATCATATAACTCCTCCAAACCATTTGAGCTCACTTGTAACATCAAATTACCTCTCTAATCAGGTTGACACAAACCCAGAAAGTCATCTCCACTTGCAGAGCAAGAGAACCCAAAAATGGGGACAATACAGTCCTCCTTTCCCAAATATTGCTTGTCCTTAAGCAATGCCATCGCAACCTTACGATCAACATGCTAGACCAAATTGAAATTGAGAATGATCCCAGGGTCCCAAACCAATCTAGAAGATGTGAAGCACCATTTGTTCAATGCACTGTCCTACAAGGTACTAACACAAGAGGCTTCCTAAATACTGCTGATAAGTAGAGCAATCAACTACTACACAAACTCGGTCCACCCCTCAGAGAATTGCTTTTCTAGGAAACCAATCCAATGCACCATAGGAGTAAACTCCTGAAAGTAAAAACTAGCTTTCTCATCTTTATCAGTTGTTGAACTTCCAAACAATGTAATCCAAGGGTTCCAAGCTAGTCTTAGAAAGGAACCACCATGCTGACACTGCGCCACTCTGATCATAATTGTCTGACCATTGTGCCTAGACTGCATTCTTCTCTCTTGGAACCCCAAGCTGAAATGCTTGAAAGGGCTGAACCCACTACCATGAATCATATCCCGCAAAGGTATCACTGTGAAGTCAAAGTTTGCAAATCCACTGCTAGACTCGATCCTGGGTATCGGAAAAGAAAATCTGTTCCGCGATATAGAATAAGTCTCAGCATCTCCTCTCATGACATTCCAAAAATGAAACAGACCAATCATTGTCACAACTTTGTTAATCATTATCAAAATTTGAAGCAATCTACCAATTAGATGAATTTTCGAGTCTCACAGCCAAATTAGAAGTCGACCATTCCCAACACCTACTGACTTCTGCTGTGCCACACTGATAACCATTGGAATCCAAATAAGCCAAGTCTTTGATTCCTGTTTTTATATGCAACCATCTAGTGGAAACAAAGTAGAANTCTTCTCTCCTGGAACCCCAAGCTGAAATGCTTGAAAGGGCTGAACCCACTACCATGAATCATATCCCGCAAAGGTATCACTGTGAAGTCAAAGTTTGCAAATCCACTGCTCGACTCGATCCTGGGTATCGGAAAAGAAAATCTATTCCGCCATATAGAATAAGTCTCAGCATCTCCTCTCATGACATTCCAAAAATGAAACAGACCAATCATTGTCACAACTTTGTTAATCATTATCAAAATTTGAAGCAATCTACCAATTAGATGAATTTCCGAGTCCCACAGCCAAATTAGAAGTTGACCATTCCCAACACCTACTGACTTCTGCTGTGCCACACTGATAACCATTGGAATCCAAATAAGCCAAGTCTTTGATTCCTGTTTTTATATGCAACCATCTAGTGGAAACAAAGTAGGAGACCTGCAAGATTTGAATTCATCTTCTGAAGGTGGAAGCACATCATACCAGAGTGATCTGTGTAATATTTTATCTAACCCACCTTTTTGTGCCATCAGAAACATAGTCAAATCGTACGTATGTGGGATGAAAGAAAATTGATGAGCATACTCACCATGCAATGAAGGTGAAATTCACCTGCTTGTGCCAATGGAATACCTGAATAGTCACTTGGATTCCATATTACCCCACTGCCATCGCATGCATTAGGTGGCTCATGATCCCCATGATGCAAACTATGTGTATAATCAGAAATTTCTAAGTCATACCTCTCTTCAAGCCCATGCAAATCTGAATGCTCCTCATGCTTGACCATCATAAGTACCACTAACATCCTCATGTGTTATGGCTGCCATAGATGATTGAGTTTCTGTTGTGGATGATGAAGAATGTGCCAATCTCAACTCCACACAAAGTTCATCATATGCATTGGTGTTATCAGCCTCATAGGATAGCATTAATGGTGTATAAAAGGTTGTTGTTTTATCAACCTCATTGCACACATCCTCAACATGAATAGATGCATGCACTTCCAAGAAGTCATCCTGGGGTTCTGTCAAACTTCCATCATGAAGTGAGGCATTCACATCACCAACCACTTCAGATTTGAACCCCTCTTCTTTCTTCCCAACTGATAAGTGAGGCTCCAACAACTTAGGATGTTCTAACAATGTTGTTAGATTCTTCTGATATCCTTGAAAGACTTGCAAAAATTCTGCCATGAGTTCATGATTTGTCTTCATCTTTTTTAAGCCATTGAATGCAAGCCTTTATACCTAGTTACCACCGCTGAAATTGAAAGGTATTCGATCTGAAATTGAATAAGTAGAGGAGAGTAAAGGCTATTCGATCTGCACTATAATGGTCCCCTCTGAATCCCCACGACCTGATAATAGTGGTGTGACTCCCTTCTTCTGTCCCCACGAGCTGCAATAAGGGTACAACACCCTCTTTAAGACTCCCACGACTGCAATATTAGGCACAACCTCCCTTTTTTGACTGCCCACAACTGCAATAATAGGCACAACCTCCCTTTGTGACTGCAATTAGATGAGTATTCCCTCCTTCAAGAATGCAACGAGTTGTAATGATTGAAACGACCCTCTTCCTCAATGCCACGTGCTGCAAAAAATTATTCGACCCCTTTGGAATGAGTGGAGATGAACTCTGCAGCTCAACCTGTAATGGAATGACCTCCTCAAACACCCACAAATCTAAAAATGCCAACGGTTTGACCACTAAGGCACCTTCCTTCTTCAACAATGAAATCCAGTGAGAGATTTGTGTGATCTCTCCTTCTGATCAGCTAGGGTGGATTTGTTTCACCACCAAAACCAATCGTTCAAGAGTTTCAGGCCCCAAAGCCTCAAAAAGCTACGAGAGCTCTCCAAATCGATTTTGATAAAAATGATCATGAATAATGAGAATGAACTCCATACTATATGGATGGATTCCATATATTTTTTTCCATATAGTTGGTATGGACCATACATGCACCTTGAAAAATGTGCATCTAGGGAAATGTGCACTATGGTTTTAGATTTTGTCTCCATATGTTTTATCAACACCTTGAGAAGTGCACAAGTGTTGTTCTTGCACCTTGAGAATCGTGATGCCCCTTCATTCTACAACACTTTAAATGAGTTTATAAATCCTAAATTCGTACCCAGAAATTAAAATTTTTGACGTAAGCCTAATCCGACCTATACAAATTCAGAAATAATCAAAGTGTTGAATTATCTTTTGCGTTGTGTGTCAATTTTTACATGAAACTCTATGTGACTAATTTTCAGATTTGAAAATTGCTTCCTAGTGAGCTAACAGTAAACCCTAGCTGTTATCACTGAACAAGTTTACATTGAAAATTATTGACTGAAAATATATGCAGTGGAAACAACAAGATCAAGGATGAATCATCAAACACATGAGACACAAATTTCTGTTCTGTAACCTTATCAATTTCAGAAATTCTGAGGGAAAAACCATCCCTCCCAACCAATACAAATTCACCAAAATCTGAGGACAACCTTATACTTGCAAAACCACAAAATATTAGCAAAATACTTGGGACAAATCCCAACTTACAACTCTGTTGCAGACCACCTGTACGGTCTGTTGACGTCACCTATACTTCTACTGACATTAGCTTATACAAAC
>JASDQU010260087.1:746-13019 GCA_032191745.1 Picea mariana
ATATTCTCTCCAACGGGCCCCTTGTCATAGGTGGCACAAATCTATTGGACCCAAAGTCTTTTCACCATATGCCCTCTGACAGCCTCCATCACTCAGGGACATCATCCTCCACTGATGCCACTTGTTCCGTTGATTCCCAAGTTACGTCCTATCCCATAACTGTTGTCAGTACCTAACCCTTTTCACTCATGAACAACCCCTTTTGGCTACTTTTACCTCCAATCACTAGCCTCCACGTCACCTGTCCGTATGTTTTGGCCACCGTCACCAGCCACCTCACCCCCAAGTGGTCCGTTGTCCATTTATTACAAGATAACATACCCGTTATCCTACTAACCTGTCTCTCGCGCCTAACCAACCCCAATTTTTGAATAAAACTACCATTTTCCCTTTTCATTCCCTATTCCTCCATCACACCAGAAAAATCCACCTCTTACTCCTCCATTACCTTCCCGTCGCATTCATCCACAGTTAGTCGACCCCACTAACATTGTTTTATTGCAGTTACTATTGCAGAGATGGCACCAAATCCAAGACCAATGGAAGGAGAAGAAAATCCTTTTCTTCCTCCTCCTGCTGACCTGGAAAAAATACCGTTGGTCGATAAAGATATATTGATCACAGATAATGTTTACGACTTTGACTTTTTGGATCTTCAGTCATGGCTCCAAGAGGTGTTCTTGGACCACAGTGATGAAATTGCACTCTTGGAGTCCAATTTTCCCCTGTATCTCTTTCCCCAAATCCACCATTTCCCTGAATTCGTGCTGAAATGTCAAGCACACTATATCCCCGACTAGAGGGCCATTGTCTCTTCATCTAGAGACATCCTCTTCTTCATCACTCCCGAAGACATTGACCAGATGATGCAAATTCCCCGTGCTGAATCTGCGTCCCCTTTCAACTTAGAAATCCTCACTGATTTATATCAGAAAACGACCTTTCCCCAGAGAGCTCAAATATTTGAGATTTTCCTCCCCACTTCTGCTCAATTCCCTTCCATGAATCCCCCTTAACCTTCATCCATGTTCTTCACCAAAGGAAACCAAATCATTTCTTCCCTTTGTGCCCTGCTTGGTTACTATTCTGACCAATGGGTAGATGAGCCCATCCTGGGTTTTCTGTCCATTTTCTCAAATGATGAAAAGCCCACAACGCAGTTCAATTACAACACCTTCTTGGCCGATAATATTCACGAACAGTTCATGAATTTTGGCACAGAAGGTATGTTCGGATATTCTTCTATACTAGCGTACATGTTCGTTTACTTTCAAGCCGATAAATTCAGTTTCTCCATGCAGAAGATAGACGCAGACGGAAGGCTCCAGCCAGTCACAACATGGACTTATCTACTGAAGCATAACTCCATAGAGTATAACTTCAAGGTTTTCATTGATCTTTTCTATCACCCGGTGGTAAGCATGCTGAGGGGCAGGCCTGAGCCACGAATAAATGAAGAGGTCCAGAGAATTCTACATCTCTCGGACAATGCAAAGACAGGCGACTCGTTCCTGTATCAGAACCACACTGAGATCAGATTTTTCGAGTGCGAATTGGCACCCTACAAGATGCCAAAGTATGTTCCGGTAAGAATCTTTGCATTAGAGTATATTAGACAAGTTATAAATTCAGATGACATTCATTTCATCTCATTGAAGAAAAAACATCAGTTGCGCATCAAGGGGAAGATAGGTTCTTTTATCTGCAATAGTCGTGGTGCCGGAGAAGAAGCGGACCGGATGCTAAGAGAGATGAATTTATTCTTAAGTTTCCCATGTCACTATGATCCATGTGGGATCATTTCAGAAATGCGGGTGAGAAATAAGAATATCCCATATGTACATGAGTCTAAACCCGAGATAGAAAAGTTTGCAAATCAGACAGTATGGGTGCCTGACACCTTAGTCGAAATGGAGCATCAAGTTGAAGTGGAACAACAGGTTCCCTCAGCGAGTGTGCCACCCACTACCACACCTCAGGTCCCTAAGGAAAAAAGGCCTCGACAAGAGTCGTCTCCACCTGTAAC
This sequence comes from Picea mariana, assembly GCA_032191745.1. Classification (NCBI taxonomy): domain Eukaryota; kingdom Viridiplantae; phylum Streptophyta; class Pinopsida; order Pinales; family Pinaceae; genus Picea; species Picea mariana. The sequence continues at coordinate 2,773 of JASDQU010260087.1, forward strand.
AGAGGTGTCATCAGAGGAGTTCCAGATGAACATCAAGAGGCCAAAGACAATTTCAACGCCTAGCGCCACAATATAACAAGAAGTCCTGCCTACCATAGAAGCTACCACAGGGGTCAAGCTTATCATTCCACCTTTTGGTTCAAGCCAGCATAAGGCAATCACAACAGCAATACCGAAGAAATCCACAGATTCTCCCCTGGACACTCAGCCAAGAAAGACTGGGCCCAAGTTGGGCATTTTTGAAAAGTACGAATTGATCAAGAAAAATAACCAGACCCTCACTAGTAGTACTTACGCCCAGTTCCAGAAGCATTCATCCACGACGCAACATGGGCTGCTATCGGCATTCGACACTGAAAGAGGCAGAATGCACATGGCCTTCCTATAGGCCCAGGTACTCGATCCCAAAGTGATCTCAGACTACAAGAGAGCCACCTTCGAATTCTAGGCGAAGGATGTGCATCCAGCAGATCAGATGGATCTGAACAAACAAACAAGGGAGATGGTTTTTCACACATTGGCACACGCTTCAACTTCTGCAGCAAAATTTCAGGTATCATTGAACAATGCTCAGACACTATTCAAGCTAGAGAAAATATCATCTTTCGCAAAAGATAATAGAATCAAGACGCTGGAGGAGCTGGTCCTCAAGATCGGCTATGATCCTGTGAATGTCAAAGCGGTAGAAGAGATGATAAAGAAAAAAAATGTCGACATCGCATCCTTAAGAAAATAGTTGAAGCTCCTGCCCACAGAGGACGCACAGGCGAAGGAGATAGCAGAGAAGGAAGGTGAGAAGGATGAGATGCTAAAGTTGCTCATGGAGTAGAATGCTCAGCTCAAAGAGATGGAGGCTGAGATGGAGAGGTTACTAAAAGAGAAAGATCAGATGAAACCAATGGAAGTCATTCCATTGAGTGCCATTCCTATCTCAGGAGAAAGCACAACAGCCGTGACAACAATCCCATCTGCAACATCAGTGTCACCACCAGAAGGGACAATAGACCTTTCCAAATCCATGGAGAAGATGAACCTGCAAGAGACAGAAATTAGTAGACTTAAGAAATAAGTTGAGAACCTCCAGGAGCTCAAAACTTCCTTCTAGACAAGTCTATCCAAAGAAAAGTAGGTAACAGAGCATCTCAGGAAAGAGCTACAGCAGCTCCAAAAGAAAACAATGGCAGGGAAGACTTTGGCTGAGGTCAAAGAGAATGTATGGACAGACATCACCAAGTCCATAAATGAAATCTGGCCCATGATCCAAATCATGTTTGAACATAATGAGTTGCTCCAGAGGAGAAAACGGGCCATTGAGAAAATCAGAGTGGAACTGGGAGACATGCCAACACAAGCAAATGAGATCATCAGGTTCCTGAATTCCAAGACCAGAGAAGAACTCGAAGAACTAAAGATTGAGGATAGAACAAAGACTATTCTTGAAGTAAAAAGGGTTTTAACCAAGGGAAGTCTAATGCTTCAGCTTGAAGAAAAGGTTCAGGTCATGGACCAAGGAGTGCAGAAGTTCTTCAATAAGATTGATTCTCTCCAAAGGAAAGGCCTACCTGGTCTAAAGGTCATTAATAATAAACTGATGATGCTCCCGGATTACAAGAAGAGACTGGCTGAAGTGGCTAAGGAAAGTTCAAAGTTTGCAGGGATACAAGGGAGTATCACTGGCAAAGCATTCATGGATTCCCTGCAGTTGGACATTAGTATCCAGCATGAGATTCGATACATATTCCTCATTAAGCCCACATTCGCTAAGTATACAGACATGGATGAATTGTATCGGAGACTACTCAAAGTCACAGTGCCAAGTCATCTCAGATGGGAAGAACTTTGTGATCTAATAGACTAGAAGATGAGCTGTCCTACTCCAGTCAGTTGTCCAGTCAGAAGAGGTTGCGCAGGAACCTCGCCAACGGCCTACCCTGGAAATTTTACATGCAGTTGTACCGAGTCATCAAGCAAGTAGTTAGACTAAAAATAGAATGAGCACATCCTGATCAGTTATGACAGGAACATTTTTATTTTGAGATTATAAATACTTCACTTTTCGAAGTATTGGGGGTTGTTGATTTGCACACCCTATCATTATCAAACTGTACTATTTTTGAAGAGATCTACCATTAATAAAGAGGAGGCACTTTTACAGGATTCTTGCGTGTGTTCACTGGTGATGTTAATTTTCTAAGTTAAATGTTTTTCTTTCTCTGTGATCATTTTGTTTTCTGGAACTAATCTTTATGAGTAGCGTAATGTTGCAGGATTTATCTTTGATACCCTGTTTCTGATTCTAAAGATTTTAATGTTTATCTTCTGATATCTTCGATTAAGAAATTCTTAACTGCTTGTTAGTTGAATTTTTCTTTCTTATCTTTTCTTCTGTCCATCATTTAAATTACTAAAAAATCCAGTGAGTATATTATCTCTCCCTGTGAAAGTCTTCTTTTGGCATTTCTGGTTGCATCTCATATTTAAATTAAATACGGACCCCATAGCCCAATGGATGTGTATACTGTCTCAACCAATTTACAAACTTTTTGAGAACAAAACCTACATTTTATTTACCTAGCCTAGTATCTGAATTAAAAACAAAGCTAAATCATATAGAAAGATCCCAGCTTTAAAAGAGGTTGGATAAAGTTACCTTTGTATATTTATTCTCTTTCAACCTCTAGGAAATTTACCAAGTGCTAACATAAATGGCGAGTCCACTGGGGAGGAACTAAAAACTGATAATTTTACTTTTTCTTTCCCCGAAAAGAACGTTCGATTCTGAGAAGAAAGTAATGTTTAGAGGTTGATCAAAATTTGTACATTTTATTTTCAGACTCACAAAATAAAATATATATATATATTTATAAAAACCAAAAAGAGTTCTGGCTCCCAAGAAAGTTAACATTCGATCTCATCCAGATCCGGAACCCATGATAGTGACAGATAACCCTGAGCAGTTGTTCAAGCAAAAGACCTTAGCTTCCGATTCAGTGAGTTATAATCCTCTTCATAAGTCTCCTTCCTTTTCAGGAGAACCAAATATCTCTCAAAACCTTGATCTTGATCCTTTTCCACAATGAAGCCTGGTTAGAACACGGTCTGAAACTTTTGTGTCTAGACTCGTCTTCGACCCAACTGTGTTAAAACCCCAAACCCCCGAAGTCTTTTCTCCCACGACTAAACTACAAATCACTACCTCAGTATCACCCAGTCCTTCCTCGTCCTCGTCTTCAGTCACTACCTCTCTAAACATCCAGATTGTCATTCCACCTCCTCCACCCATCATGGCAGCTCGATATGTTCCTTTGGTGTTGGCTGCGCCGTTACATGCCATGCCCCAATACTACCAAACAAGACTTCCACAGTTCGATGCAACCAGACCTTTAAACGCCCAACAACATGTGGATAAAATGAACGACTATTTTGACCTGCAAGAAGTTGACGAGGCTGACATTCAAATGTGACTATTTGCCCAGAGTCTGACAGGAGACATCAAGAAATGGTTCAAATCTTTACCTGCCACCTCAGTTCCTGACCTTGTTGCGTTCCAAAGAAGTTTTCTTGACAGATGGGAGGTAAAGAAAAACCCTCTCCAAATACTATTATAATACGAGAATATAAAAAGAAATCAAGGTGAAACGGTACAGGATTGTTGCACCCGTTTTAACAACTTGTACAATGCAATCCCAACTGAAATCAAACCTCCACAGGATTTGGCATTGATTAAATTCCCTGATGGATTTGATGCTGACATGTCTTACCAATTAAGAAAAAGAAATGATGCCACCCTAGAGGACATGCAGAAAAGTGCTATTAGTGTGGAGGCTAATCTATTGGCGAAAAGGGCCCGTCAAACGTCAGAAAGGAGAGTCACGATCAAAGAAGAACCTTCCACGTCGACCACTAATTAAAAATGGGATTCTATGGTCAGAACATTGGAACTAATGCTGGAAAGAGTGAATGTGTCAGACAGAAATCCTCCAAGAGACAACACACCCGCCCCTCAGGTTCGGAACCCCAATTTCAAAAGGAACCCTCCTCAAATCAGACAGAGAGATCCTAGGGATCAAAGAGAACAGAGGGGTCCAGATCAGCAGATTAGGCCTCCTCTATAGGAAAACTATGCTGACGAAGGGGGAGAAGTCATTGAGGAATTGGAGGACACTCACATCAACCTTATGGGCATTCACGACAACGAGGCCATTTTCCTTACTCAAGAAGAGCAGGAACTCTTTCTGCTAAATCAAACAAAGGTAAGTGAAGAAGCCAAAGATGCGGAACAATAGGCCTTTGAGAATGCTATTCTGGAGGTACACCGGCCGTACAATCTACATAGCAAGAAGACAGAAGGGAGTTCAAAGATAGAAGGGACATCTTCCAAGAATACGACTGAAACACAAAAGATAGTTGAGCCCAAGAAATCCCCTGAAACTACTGTTGAGAAAACTCCTGAGAAGACTACTGCTGAAAAGTCTTCTAAGAAGAGTAAAGCCGACGCTCCTGTGAAGAAAAACATCACCATTATGAAAAGACCATCACATCCCGAAGTTTCACCTATTAATCCACTCAGTATTTCAGAGCGGAAGAATATGGTGGACCAACCAGAATCAATGAGTCGGGCCCGAGCTCATGCACCTTTTAGCCTGGAGGTAGAATTGGCCAAAATAAAAATTCCTATCCCACTTACAGAATTGATCAACAGAGGTGGTTATCATTCACAAGTGATTAAAGCACTGGCCATTGAACCTGACATAGGCACCAAGGCTTTGACTATTTGATCAGTGACTCATTTGGACACTGTGAACCTTACTAACAATCATCTCGAACTCCTTTTCGGACCTGAAGTAGATGGTGGAGACGATACTGGTGATGTAGCTCCTTTTTACATCAGTTTAAACATACAAGACTTGATATTGAATAACGCTATGCTGGATTCAGGTGCCTCACATAATCTGATGCCTAAAGCAGTAATGGAAAAACTGGGATTGGAGGTCACCAGACCATACAAGGATTTACACTCATTCGACTCCAGAAAAGTCAAATGTATTGGTTTGATCAAGGACCTATGCATCACCCTGGTTCAGATCCCTTCGAAAAGCATGGTAATGGATGTGGTGGTTGCAGACATCCCGCCAAAGTATGGAATGTTGCTATCCCGGTCTTGGGAGGCTAAGTTGAAAGGAACCCTGCAGCTGGATATGTCTTACGCCACTATCTGAGTTTTTGGGCAACAGAGGAGGTTATATAGAGAAACATCGATGAAGTACATGGTCAGTAGCCAAGAGAAACCTCATAATTACCCCCTTTACTCTTCTCATTCAGATTTAGATTCATTCATCCTGTACAATGATGGTGATATGGAAGAGCAAGAAACTCAGCTGATGGAAGATGTATCTAGTCAAGATGAAGGTCCAGAAAGTGGTAAGGTAGCAAAGATGAAAAATGTAATCACTGAAGAATTCCCTGCTGATTTCTGGAGTATGGATTTTGATGGAGTTGTGAGTAAAGAAGGAGCAGGAGCTGGAGTCTGGCTGCATAATCATCGAAACAGGTATTCGAAGAATCATTCCTACAAATTAAATTTCCAGTGCACTAACAATGTTGCTGAGTATGAAGCTTTAATGCTCGGTCTAAATCTATTGAAAAAAGTTGGTGCTAAGCAGATAATGGTAAGGGGTGAATCTGAATTAATAATCAAGCAAATTAAAGGAGAGTATGCTGCTAAACACTCACGCCTTAGAGCCTACAGGAATGATGTTCTTGATGCTTTGAAGTTTTTTAATGAGGTTGACTTGCAGGTAATGCCGAGAGGATAGAATATTCTAGCCGATGGATTGGCTACGTCAGTAGCCTTCTGCAAGATTCCTTTCCACCAAACTCGCCCATACACTGTTGAAGTGAAATGCAGACCGACGGTTCCCGATAATATCAAGTACTGGCAAGTGTTTGGAAATGATGATCAGATAGAGGACTTTCTACAATGCAAGAATGATTTTGAATGTACAAACATAGATTTAGAAAATGAAGACAAGAATGTAAATAATTCTAAGTTTGAAATAGATAGTGTGAATACTGTAGATTTAGGAGAGTTAGTGGATGACGAAATAGATGACGATGTTTTACAGTTGAAAATAAATGTTTTACCTAGAGGGCTTGTTCCTTTAGAGGATCTGTTTGACAGTAACGATGTAGCTAAGAAGCCAAAAATAGAAGCCCATGGACAATAGGTAGAGGACTGTAATATAGGGACTGAAGAGAAACCTAGGATGGTCAAACTGTCCAAATCATTACCCCCAGAACAAAATCTTAAATACATTGAGCTATTCAAAGAATATTCAGATGTTTTTGCCTGGGGCTGTGAAGATTTGAAAGCCTATGATACTAGCATCATACAACATAGGATTCCCATAAAGGAAGACCAAAAACCATTTAGGCAGAAACTTAGGAGGATAAATCCCAAGTTGCTTCCCCTGATAGAAAAATAAGTCAAGAAAATGTACGACGCCAAGATCATAGTCCCGCTATGTTTCTCTAAGTGGGTCACTAATTTAGTCCCGTCACGGAAGAAAACAGGGGAAATCAGGCTCTGTATTGATTTCTGAAACCTGAACAAAGCATCCCTGAAGGATAATTACCCCTTTCCGAAAATGGATCACCTCCTGCAAAGGGTGGTCGGGTCCAGTCGAATTTCTCTGTTAGATGGTTTCTTAGGCTACAACCAGGTCCTAGTTCACCCGAACGACCAAGAAAAAACCGCTTTCACCACACCATGGGGCACGTTCATGTATGTAAAGATGCCTTTTGGTTTGATGAACGCAGGAGCCACGTTCCAGAGGGAAATGGATATCGCCTTCGTAGAAGAATCAGGTAAGTTTATTGTCATTTATTTAGATGATGTGACTGTGTTTTCCCAATCTGATGATGAACACTTGCAGCACCTTAGATGAGTTTTTGAAAAGTGTAGAAGGTTCAGGATTTCTTTAAATCCTAAGAAGTGTCTTTTTGGGTTAGAAGAAGGCAAAATGCTAGGACACATCATCTCTAAAGAAGGAATCAAAATAGACCCCAACAGAATCGAGGCCATACTAAAGTTAGAACACTCGAGAAACCTTAAAGAACTACAGTCTTTTATCGGTCAAATTAACTTTCTGCGAAGATTCATTTCTAATTTGTCCGAACTCCTCCAAAACATTACAAACATGCTTAAAAAGGACGTAAAAATAAAATGGGACTCTGAGTCTAGACAATCCTTCGAACAAGTCAAACGAGCACTCACAAAATCCCCAGTTTTGATCAGTTTGAATTTCACTAAAGATTTCTATATTTTTTCTTTCGCCTCTGAACATACTATAGCAGCTGTATTACTGCAGAAGAACAACGAAGGGTATGAACAACCCATAGCTTTTTTCAGCAAGGCATTAAGAGATGCTGCCTTGAACTACAATATCATGGAGAAGCAAGCTTTTTCTTTGGTAAAAGCCATAAAATACTTTAGGTTCTACATTCTCCATTCCCACACCATAGCTTATGTTCCAAACGCGGTAGTAAAAGATATCTTGACACAGGATAACCCTGATGGAAGAAGGGAAAAATGGATTGTTGTTATTTTAGAATACGATATAGAGATTAAGCCCACAAAACTGATCAAAGGCCAAAGCCTTGCTAAATTAATGGCTGAATCTAACTTCCAGGATCTTGACATTAATTTTCTAGATGTGGCAGATGAACAGGGAGAGATGGCGACTCCTAACGTCAGAGAGGTATTTCTCAACTCTTCATGGTATGCATACCTTATATTCGTTTTACAAAATTTACAAGCTCCCCCTTGTTTAACTAAGACTAAAGCTAGATTTTTAAAGTTGAAGGCTTTGAAATTTTGTATTCTAGAAGGAAATTTATATTGGAAAGACCCCGCAGGAATTCTGTTAAATTGTTTACTAAAGGATGAAGTTGATAAAGTGTTGCAAGAGTTTCATGCAGGAGAATGTGGTGGCCATTTGAACTAGAAGGTCACAGCCAACAAAATACTCAGAGATGGATTTTATTGGCCCACCCTGTTCGCAGATGTGCATCAGAAGGTAACAACATGTCACTAGTGCCCACTGTTTGAAGAAAAAAGGAAACTCATTCCTTTACCTCTAAAACCTATATCAGTTGAGGCCCCTTTCCAGCAATGGGGGCTCGATCATTGGAGAAATTCACCCACCTTCTTCAGGCCAACACAGGTGGATTCTTACTGCCACTGATTATTTTACTAAATGGATCAAGGCCATACCAAGAAGGCAAGCCAATGACTCAGTAATTATTAAATTCCTTGAAAAAAATATTTTATCTCATTTTGGTTGTCCTAGAAAGATTATCACTGACAATGCAGTTGCCTTTCGGTCGAAGAAACTCATAGATTTCTGCAACCGGTATCACATTGGTTTGGGTTATTCCACTGCCTACTACCCTCAGGGAAATGGGTTGGCGGAGTCTTCAAACAAAACTTTGGTAAATATCATCAAGAAAACATTGCAGGAAAACAAAAAATCATGGCATGATAAGTTGGTATTTTCTTTATGGGCAGATAGATTGACCACCAAAAGGTCAATTGGCATGTCACCTTACCAGCTGGTCTATGGTACAGAGGCAGTTTTCCCTACTTCTTTAGGAGTCCCTGTCATGAAATTACTTCAAGAGGTGCAAGCTGAGCCAAATGACTCACAGAGGAGAATCAACCAGATGATCCATTTGTAACAGACTAGAGAAGAAGTGTTCAACAAAACACAGGTCGTCCAGGAAAATATCAAGAAGATCTTTGACAAACGAACCAAGGAAGATGATTTTGAGCTGGGAGATCTAGTGTTGAGATGGGACGCCAGGAATGAGGACAAGGGGAATCATGGGAAATTTGACCATCTGTGGACAGGGCCATACATGATCCAAGATTTCAGAGGAAATAATGATTTTTTGCTAAACAAAGTCGATGGGTCAGATCTGCCAGAAGCACCTGTGAATGGAAGAATGCTGAAACATTATGTCCTACCTCAGTAAAAGATTAGAAGAACTCAGTCTCCATTGTACATACCAATTTAATTTTCATTTTTCACTTGCATTTTCTGAGTGAAGAACATTAGTCAGTTGGTTGAAGCCCAAAGAGAAGGCCCTAAGCTGCTAATCACTGTTTTTCACAATTTTTTTGAGACTAATACCAATGAAGGCTACTAGGCAGATATGCTCAGAATGACAAGAAATTGTATTCTTGGCACTTAACAGGGCAAGTACCATCCCCAGGTCGATCCGTTGTTATCACCCCATAAATTATGGGAATCAACTGATGACTTGGATATTATGGATATTATCTGTATCTAGTGCTTTTATTGACAATTGATTTTTCATTCTGCAAATGATTTGAGAAAAAGAAAAAGAGAAAAAGGAAAAAAGAAAAAGAAAAAGAAAAAAGAAAAGAAAAGAAAAGAAAAATAAAAGAGGGCATAAAAGAATTAAAAGAAAAGCCCCATGCAATAATAGTAACTTGGCCATACCTTTCAAGCATGGCCAAGTTCTTTTTAAACTTAATGTTGATAGGTTAGTGAATAAATCTGACCAGACTGTCTAATCCTGGTCAGATAGCCCTTAGGTTAGGTTAGTGAATAAATCTGACCAGACTGTCTAATCCTGGTCAGATAGCCCTTAGGTTAGATTAGTGAATAAATCTGACCAGACTGTCTAATCCTGGTCAGATGGCCCTTAGGTTGGATTAGTGAATAAATCTGACCAGACTGTCTAATCCTAGTCAGATAGCCCTTAGGTAGAGTAAATTTCTTAACCCAATAGTTTAATCTGGGTTAATTGTCCTAGGAAGATAGGTTAGCATGTAGGTCAGTTGCCTCATTTGCTTCACCACCCATGAAACCAGATTGATGAAAATGCTACACCATGTCTCCATTGCCTAAGAATAGTTTAGACGAAGTCCCCTTGGTGGTGTCTATGTGAAAAGATTGGGAAAAAACCCAAAAAATGCACTTATCCTAAGTTTCCCAACACATTTTTCTTCGTTGCTGGTGTATGCTACATGCACTTTTCAACGATCTAGATCGTGGTGCCCATATCTACGGCGCACAGAGCATTCCATACCCCCCCAATCGTTCTACTTTTAACTGGGGAGCGGGGGTCCGAAATCGGTAATAACATTGGCACAAATCTGGACGGCCCAGGGAAGTGCGCTTAAATCAACGGTTCACAATGGATTCCGGACCCCCTTG
>JASDQU010260088.1:0-15699 GCA_032191745.1 Picea mariana
AATCTATTATCTCATTTATAACTGAGTGATTTGGAATTGTAACAAAATTATAAGTGTAGTTAAGTGAGTTAAGAACAGTTGTACTAGTTGTAACTAAACATGCACTAGTGAGAGTTCAGTTAATCAGTGAACTCACATGCAACTGAAGATTTTCCACGGTTAACTACATGCATGTCAGTTCCAATGGAGATCCAGTTGAGATAACAAGTGAAAGGGACAGTTGGCTATCAGTTGTGATTTTATCACACATGCAGTGGATATGCTTATGAGCATGTGCAAACGAGGCAATTTGTATGTTCGAGAGAATTCAGATTGCAGAGTTTGTGCAGAGGAGGTAGGCTGTCTGGACACGAAAAATTGGCGCATGTATTTGCTAATTTGTGTATGACAGTGTGAGACGATTGTATTGTACTGAGAGCTCTTGGATTAGCGTTTTGTATGAGATTGGTTCATGATTCATGATATACATAATATATGATAGTTGGGGTTTTTAGCTTTACACTTTCCCGGTAAAACTTCTATGTTGTGTGTTATTGATATTTCACTTTGTGCATTGTGGTTGTGATCATGGTTTAATTTCTTCCGCAATAATAATAGTAGAAGTGATTCTATATTTAACAAGTGGAGGAAATTGTTAGATCAGGAGAATCGTAGGAATACATTAATTTGTATCGAAATTTCTACATAGATAAGGTATGGTTGCATTTTCATAAAGATCACCTCAAAAGACCCCATTGAAAGCTACTCCCACTCCGATATGGCCTTAAACCATCACCAAGGTCATGAGTGTGAATTATTTTGAATTAATTATTCATCCTTTCCTTGGATTGCACTGAATATTTAATGTGGAACTGCTTCAACCATATTTTCCAACTATCCTGGAAACTTTGGACGCCTGAGCAATTGGCCCCTACAAAAATCAATCATGAATTCATTTAATAGGTGATATTTTATCGTATCATGGACACCAATATGAAGGGAACCCACCAATAGAACATCCAACTCTATCAGGTCGTCAAAGCAGGGTAGTTTCTTCATCGAGGCAAGTGTCTCACCTAAAGTCAGATTCAACAGAAGTTTCCCCATATGACGAAGGAGATTGATGCAATAGAGACCATTGATTCTTAAGGGTGGAGGAAATATTGGTGTAGACATCAATGTCCACCCACTTAAACCACCGACTCAAATTACATTTTCCATCTTTATAGTTTTTCTACAATTTTTCGAGCACCAAACTTCTGGGGCCGTTTTGAGGCCCTAAACAATGTTTTTTTGACTTGGAAATGCCTAGTAGATCCTTCTTGGTATGTATTGGGCAATTTAGAGTGTGTACGCCTCAGCTAGAAATTTCCTATGGGGTACCAAGTGCCCCAAATGAGAATCATACACAAATGTTGCACCCTCGTGAAGTTGACGTATCAACTACACCCATCAGGGCACAAATACCTTTAGGCATTTGATCTCACGAGGTTAGGGTTTTGAATGTTTATGGTTTTATCATTTATGTTTTATGTTAAAAATTCCTTTAAATCCTCATTGTAATCAATGTATTGCGAATGAGTGTAGCTGATAGTCATTACTAGAATTTGAGTTTTACTATATTACTATGTTCCTTGCAATATCTATGTTTATTTCCTTGTTATATCTTTTTTATATTTGTTTCTTCATGTCATTCTCAAAATAATATGGATCACTAAAGGGACGTATTCTTCCTTATAGGAGGAAATCATTTATTTCCAGGCATCCTTTTCTATGGTTAACCCCTTGATTTCCCCCTTAATTTCTCAATTTCTAACAATAAATCATGAGAAAGAGAAGTTGGTTGAAACATTACCTAGAAGGTTTCATATTCCTTTTCAATTTTGGATAGTGGTCTCTTTACAACCTCTATTAGTTCCACTTCACCTTCTTCAACATGCATATTTTTTGGGTCATCTATTTGCATAGATGAAGACGGTCCATCAATATGTTGTGAGATGCTTAGAATCTCTTCAACTATTCACATTATCTTCAGTCTCTGCCTCCTCTACTCTTATTGTTGTTGAGTTTGATTTTCATGTTTCTACTAAGTTGATCGTTCCTATTGATATTGAGTTGACTATTCATGTTGCATTTCTAAATATTCCTTATCTACAAAAAATATATCTAACAACTATACCTAACAAAAAAATATATTGGATATGAAAATATTAGAAATGATAATCAGTACACATCGTAATTACAGATATAAAGAAAGAAACCATACAACAGATAAAACACTTATCTTAAAGATAACAATCACCAACTGGCTGCATACCAAGGACGTTCCACCTAACCCATAGACAATGTTGTTCCAAATATGAACAACAGGTCACCCCTAAACTAGTGCTATGAATCGAAAATACATGTTCTAGGAATACACTCATCTTTCCAAACCAATCAATACTCTATCTCTCACTAGTTTCTCAACACACACACAACAATCCATAGTACACCAACTCTTTTCCATCCATCCTACACAACCCGAGAGCATGCAACCCCCTTCTCTGCCACGTAGTCCCTTAGGTTTTCGATATCCTTCCATGGATCCAATGCTTATGGAAAATAATCTCGATGATAATACTCTCAGGACTCATAGTTGTGATCAAGTCTTATTCATTCCAATGCCTCTCAAGCATACATGCATTACTCTATGGATGGAATACACCAACAACTTTATACAACCATCAACAATAGCTTCCTTCTTCAACAAATCGTTCTCTTGTTCTCCCCAAGAACCAGAATGAGTATGAATTTATATATCAACAACGAAGAAGAAAATCATGAGAAAGAATAAAACGAAGAAGAAGAAGAAGAAGAAATCCCCAAATTTCCCAAATATGGGTTTATATATTTTCTTGGAATCAAGAAGCACATGGCATTTTCCCCAAGAAGTTGATGTAATTGATTCTTTCTCTCAATAAAAGTTCCAATATGGGTAACATAAAATGTAATATAAATACTTATCCCTTTTATCCCCCTCTCTCATGGAATCATATACCCTAATATCTTGTCCTTGTCCGTCTTGTAGCCAATGATGTATTTTATTAATATGTATATCAAAGTATTAAATTTTCTATGATCTCAACCCCTTTTAATTGTTTAATCACTCTGTCATTTCATCAATTAAAAAAAAGACATTATTTAATATGGGGACTCAAAACCGGGGTATTACATTCCCCTCCCTCTTATTTTGGTATTGTCCTTAGTGCATATACAAAACATAAATCAAAATTTCAAAGTCTTCAAATAGTTGAGGGTACTTTGCCCGCATAGCATATTCATGCTCACAAGTAGAATCTTCAAGACTGTAGCAGGCCACTGAACTTTTACCAGTTCTATGACTCGATTCCAGAGAATTTTGAATTTTCTATCTAATATGTGCACCAGTTGGACGTGAAAGTCTCCTTTTGGCTCCACCTAAATCAAAATTCCAATCAAGAACATGGTTAGGATTGTGTAAATAATTTTTCAACAAAGAGACATGAAATACGTTATGAAAATTCATGGAAGCAAGCAATGGAAGCATGTATGCAGCTGACCCTATTATGTCCAATATCTCAAATGGACCACAAAATATGGAAACTAGCTTTGTACAAATTCCCAACTTGAATGAACTCTTTTGGGATTCACTTTCAAAATAACATGCTCTCCCACTTTAAATTCTCTAGTTGTCCTGCTCTTATCTACATAACTTTTATGTCTATCTTGTGCTACCTTCAAATTATACTTAATTTTAACCATCTGGTCTTCCATATCCTTGAGAAACTCTGGCCCAAGTAATACTCAGTTTGTTGGGTTGTCCTAACTTACTGGAGTATTTCATTTTCTACCATACAAAGCTTCAAATGGAATCATATTTAATTAATCTTGATACCCATTATTATAGGTAAAAACAAACAAATGAAAGTAATCTTCCCACTTAGATGAGTTATCCACCACATACATTCTCAACATGTCTTCAATCACTTGGTTGACTCTTTTTGTCTTTCCATTTGACCGTGGATGGTGTGTTGTGATAAAATTCAGGTTTGTACCAAATACTTTAAATAATCCTCTCCAAAAGTTCGAAGTAAAATTGGTATCTTTGTCTAAGACAATTTTCCTAGGTATCCCATGCAACCTAGAAATTTCCTTCATGTAAATTTATGCAATATTAGTTGTTCTTTGAGTCATCCTTACAGGCACAAAATGAGTATACTTTTTCAATTTATCAACCACTACCATTATTGAATCATGTTGCTTAGTTTTCCTAGGAAACTTAGTGATAAAATCAATGGTTACCACTTCCCATTTCTTCTCTAGAATTGGAAATAGTTGTAGCAAATTCATTGGGTGTCTATTCTCAGCTTTCACTCTTTGATATTCCATACATATGGAAATGTAATCAAGAACATCCTTCTTCATTCGAAGAAAAAATAATTGGCTTATTACTATTGCAATTGTTTTTTCGTAACCAAGATGTCCAACATATGGAATATTATGCATTTCTTTTAATACCAGATTCCTAAGTTCTCCATAACTAGAAACATAAATTTTGTTCTTATGCATAAGTAATCCATCCTCAATGTCATGTTCTTTAATTCTCTGATTTACATTTTCCTGTTGTAAACTTTCTTTTACTTATAAGTAATTATGGACTGTAATAGAAACATCAAAATGAATTTTCTTCAAATATGACTATTGTATACCAATGGCTTTACCATGCATGAGATGGACTCTTCTGTTGAGTGAATCAATGACTTTATTTCCTTTTCCTTTGATATGCTTGATGTCAAATTCATACTCACTTAAAAATTCCAACCATATTTTCTTCCTAGCATTCAAGGTTGGTTGTTCAAAAAGATATTTCATACCACTATAGTCCGTTCTTAATTTAAATCTCTTTGCCATGAGATAATGCCTCCATATATTCAATGCATGAACTATGAAAGAAAGCTCCAAATCATGTGTGGCATAATTCCTCTCATGTTATTTAAGCTTCCTGGACTCATAACTCATGACATAACCATTCTGAGTGAGGACTCCACCAAGTCCTTCCTTGCATGCATCGGTACATAAAACAAAGATTTTTTTTGGGTCAACAATATTTAAAATAGGTGCATGTTAAGACCATTTTGTGCTTCATTTATTTCCTTGCACATTCTATTTTCCTTACTTCTTTACTCCATTTCTTTTCCCTCTTCTACACCTCCTCTTAATCCCTTTTCATTTTATCCCTTGTTTTCTCCCTTTCTGGTTACTGTACTTAGTCATATTTCAATTTCGCAAGTTCAGGGGTTCACGGGTTGGTGGGCCTTCATTTCCACCCACCTGCTTATTTCATAAGTATGTTTTAACACTTAGCCATTTTTTTCAGTTTCGCGAGTTCACGGGTTCGAGCCCTCACTCTCCATTTTCTATGGCCTTCACTTTGCACCCCAAGTTCCATAATCTACATTTTGACCATTATCCTTGTTGCGGGTTCCGAGCTCCAAAGTATCTCATTCCTCTTGCATGCAAGTCCTACTGACCGTTCCTCTACACTTAAGTATATTTTTATCATCTATACAACCACGGGTTTGTGGGTTCTTAAAAATTTTAGATTCAAATTGTCTCTTGTTGGTCCCTGCCATTTTGTTGCTTTTCTTGATATGCATTAAGTATTGTTTAATTCTAACAACTGTTGTGCAGGCCTCGAAAATATCGTCACTAATGGCAAAAGGCTCGAGGAATTACTCATTAAACCTCATTAAATCTTCATTTTCCAAGGAATTAAAATATCATTATCTTTCCGAAAATATTTATTTGATATTATTATCCATCTGAAGAAATAGTACCCTCAACCTATGGAAGCCTCAACTAGACAATAGTTTTGTGGTGATACTCTGAATATTTTTGTTCATGAAGACCAAAAATTCAAGTGGTCAATAACATATTTGTATTATTCCCCTCCTCCTGCATAGAAATATGTAATTTGGGCATATGGAATCACTCGTGTTGGATGTGTTCTTGAGGTTTTTGATTGTAAGGAACTTGTTTCATAGTGTGTGGATAAATACGTACCAAGTCAAAGAATTATACAGCTCCAGGATCATTCTCTGATTTCTCTTTCACTTCAAGTTTTTCTCAAGATGTTAAAGCTGCCAGAGCCGACTCTTACTTTCAAAGGTGAAGAATGTAGAGAATTCTTCAAAAAATATAACAATGGGCTTGACCTCCTGTTGGAATATTTTGAGAATCATGCATCTATCCCATTAGACATAACCAAAATCCAGGTTGAGTCTTCAAAAAACCCCTATCAAAAAATTGCATGACTATTTGCTAGGTTGACAGGTCAGGAAAACACTACTTCTATCTCTCGCATGATTTTATATATTATGTATTTTACAGTACAAGAACATGGCATTTTTTATTGGGTAAAAATCATTTCAATCGAAATCTCATCCCAGTTATCACACTATAAAAAAGATATAAAATTCTTTATGGCCTCTTATTTGATATTTTGTATTGTGAATTGTTGTCAATTCCCAAAATTAACCATCAGTAAGAGGGTGAATTGTGAAATAGATCCAGTTACCTTTTGGTATCAGGCATTATGGAGGCATAAGACCCCTCTGTTTTTCTATGAAGTTTATAATAATTTTGTTTGTCTTCAAAAGGATTTTTTTGGGAGAAAACACGCCAAGGATATCTGATCAAGCTATTGGTTTTTTAGAGAAAAAGGGGATAAAAGAAAAAATGGAGAATCACAGTATTATAAGGATATTTTGCTCGAAAGAGAATCCTTGTTTTCTTCCGTATCATGTATATGATAAACTATTTAATACAGAGGTGGAAAGGAAATATAACTTTTGGCTACATTTTTCCATGAAAAAAGGAAAAATCAGTTTATTCCCCTGCCATGGAAGATTGGAGAGTTCATGTTCAGAAATATAAATAAAATTGATGAATTTGCAAATCATTTTAACAATGTGAGTTTAAAGTATGCTGAAAATATCAAAGGTTTTGATCCAGACAAAATCTTTGTTGGACATATGCGTTCAGTGGGGTTTAGTTAATCTTTCATTCAAATTGTCTTGAATGAAGAAGAAGAGGGTAAAATCCAAAGAACTCATGTACATAATGCTGGCGATTTAGAAACATTACTTAGCAGTAATGATCTTTACAAGAAAAAGGGAAAAGGTCCCGGTGAAAGAAGTGCTCAGTCTCCAGTTGTTACTCCCAAAAATACTACATCCAAGAGAAGTGTTCCAACATCCCGCCCAATTAAAAATATTGTCAATAGTAGTTCCAGTGGAGGTGGAGAGAAGTCCCCTTGGAAAAATTGAGAGTTCACACAAGTTTCTTGTGAGAAAGAAGAGAAAAAATTTAGTGCAAGAGGAAGAAGATAATCTTATAGAAAATGACATCCAAATATTTTCTTTGGAGGATATGAAACTAGAAGAAGATATTGAAAAAATATTTCCTACAATAGAACAGTTGGAAAATACGGCTCAACAAGATTCTTTGTTGGAAAACATTGGAAATGAGACCTTTAGTGAAGAAGAATCCTTCACTTTTCAAAGTGTTGTTTTTGATAAAGAATTTAAAAATTTGATTGTAGAAAGAAGTGACTAGATGATTAAAAAGGGAAAGGCCCGCTCATAGGTCGACCTAAAGTATATGTGATCATCCCAGATTTCTAAAATCCATAGGGAAACTGGGGATACGCTTGATGACTCTATTGATGGTTTAGACGCTAAGAATGCCAAATTAAAGGAGAAAATCAAGGAATTGGAAACTGCCTTGAGGTCTCTTCCATTCTTGGCCAATCCTTTGAAAATGGTTAAACCAACTATTAAATTAAATGGATCTTCAAGTTTTCTCACAACAATTTGGAGTTATGTTGAGAAAAGTATTAAAAATAGAATGTCATTCATAATATAAGCATGGGAGTTATCAAAAAATATTGTTTCTTTTGGTTCAAGGGAACATGCATTTCACGAATATCTCCAAGCTGATTTAAAAATGAATAAGGATTATACACAAATGTTGTTTTACCATTTGGGATAAAAGTCTCAAACATGACAGAGTTGAAAAGGAAAGAAGAGGATTTTTCTTCTCCAAGTTGAATTAAAAAACTGAATGCATGTTGGAAAGAAAAGATAAAAAAATTGAATAACATTGTCCAAGCATGCAACGAAGCCATAGTGAAAAGAGAAGAATCATTTAGAAGACTTAAATAGATAGATTTGGAAGGAAACACTGATGAGGTGCAAGATCCTAAGTTAATTCTCAATTCAATGTTTATGAAAAGGCAACAATTTGATGAACAAGTGGAGATATTAAAAGGATTATCGACCAAGAAATTTAATGTCATAATTGAATATGGAGAAGAAGAGATAGATAATTGGCTGGTTGATTATTCTATGAAAAATCAAGATATTGAGGTGGCAATACATGGAATTTATCATGACCTAAGAGATTTAGAAGGTGAAATGTTTAATATCAAAATTAGGCATGAAATAAATGTTGCACCAATGAAAAGTTACATTGAAGATTGGTTTAAGAAGGAAATTGATAAATTAACTAAAGAAAGACAAGAAACAATAGTTTAGATGATTCCTATAACCACCAACGAGGAGAACAAAAGGACAACAGAAAGAAAATAACAAAAGATAGACCATCATAGTAAGTTTATGTTAATCATTTTTTGCTTTCTTTATTGTTTTTTCATCTAGTTACTCTGCTTGTTTGACTAGAAAGGTCTAACCAACTAAAAATTTGAAATCCGGTTTAACATTCTTTTGAAAAATACTAGGGAACCAACTAAAAATTTGAAATCTGGTTTAACATTCTTTTGAAAAATACATGACTTTTCCCTAGGATGATCAACCCTGCATAGAAATTGGATTGAATAATCAACGAAGCATTTTGCATCAGCTATATAATTTGGTAATAATGACAACTGAGACCAGGGAATAATTGGAAATATCTTGGAAGATATTGGTCCAAGAATAAGAAAGAGAAATCCTCCGTAGACAGAGGAGAGAGGAAGGACAAGACTGAAGAAACGAAATACAAGATCGAAGAGCACAAGAAAAAGGTCATAATTGAAGTTGGACAAATGCAAGGGACATATTACCAGAAGTGAAAGAAAACAACTATGTATTCTAAGAAGTGAAAAATGTATTCCTGAAATATCTTCATATATGGCAGGAAGAAATGAACAGAGACGTGAACAACCATGAAGAAAACCTAATGAAGAAAGACAAGGAGGTGGAGGAAGAAATCAAGAAGTGATAATATTTGGAAACCGAATAAGATCAAGAGATTCCCCCCTCGATATTCGAGGCAAGAAACATGATTTCCCTATTCTCCCCAAGGGTGTTTTGAAATAATTTTTAGGAAATAGAACAATTGATGCCAAAAGACACCTTGATTTATTTCTTGATGTTTTTTATTTTCATCGTGTTGAATATGACGATGTGATGGTAAGGTTGTTTCTTCAAACTTTATCAGGAAAATATTATGAATGGTATATGATACTACCCACTAGGTCAATTGGTTCATTTAATTACCTTGAAGCCATTTTTTTAACTATGTTCTCTCCCCCAATTGCTTATCATACCCTTCTCACTAATTTCACCCAAATTAGTTTGAGGAAGAATGAGAGAATACAAGATTTTAATCTCAGATTCAATAAAACTCTGAGTAAGTTTCCAGAAGATAAAAGGTCCAATGACCCAATGATACTTTGTTTTTATAAGAATGTGATTCCCCCAAATGTAAAATATGCTATCAGAACATCCCAAATGGATACCTTGGAGGAAGCAATGATTAAATCCACAGACATATAATAAATAATGATTGAGATGGGCACTGACCCCGATATTATCATGGGAAAATTATAGAGGTAGCTAGGAAGCCTTAGCATCGATGATCAAGGAGCCTCTAGTTTGAGAAAGAATGAAGAGAAAAATCCGTGACTGATTCAAAATCAAGCCACTCAAGGAGGGGTTTTTAAGGGAATCATACCATATGTGAAGGTAGAACTGTTGTGGAAAAAGAAACTAAGAAAATAATTGATATTGCACAAATAAATAGAACCATCAGGAAAATGCAAAATGAGATAACTAGATTAAGAAGTAGTGATAATTATATAGAAAATACGAGAATGCTGGTCCAAGAGAAAATAAGGAACCCTCCCCAAGAAAACAGGGTGAGGTTTGAAAACACTGATAATCAACAAAGACAAAGGGTTCCCAAACAACCAATCCAAAATGTAGCTATTCTAGATGAGATATATGATGAGCAAATAGTTGAGCAAGAAAATTATTATTTACCTGATGAAAATTTTGAAATTGTAAAGTTGGACAGATGTGAGATGTCCATGTATATATTTGAAGAAGGCAATAGTGACCTTGACTCGCAAGAGAATGTTTCCCAAACATGAGCATTTGTAAATAAATCCAAAAATAAAGATGATTCTTAAAAAGAAAAGGAAATAATTAAAGAAAAAGATAAAGAAAAGGTGAATGAGAAAGAGGCCAATAAAAATGTGACAAATAACATTGGAAGCAAGAAGCAACACTTGGTCTCAAACCCTCCCTAGATGAAATACAATGTTGTAGAGGATTTGAGTAAGCTGAGGATAAATCTTCCTTTTACATAAGTGGTAAAGATCCCTCAACAGAGGGAAAATATTTTGACATTGTTGGATGATCCATCTGGAAGAATGGAGGTTTTTGTTATAAGTCCAAAGAAAATCCAAAACACATCAATTGTCAAGTTGAGAGGTAAAGTCCCACCTTTTTATATTTCAATTGAAAATCATGATGTTGCACTTCATAATTGTTTAGTTGACACTAGAGGAACCAATAATATTATGCCACTAGCGGTCAGGGAGGAATTGGGTATGAGTTGCAACAAATATTATGAAACAAGTCAAAGAATATATGTAATTGATTCCAGAGAGGTGCCAAATTATGGGGAAATTAAATATTTTTATTCTTGGATCACGACAACTCCCCATATTATTACATTTTTCAATATTGTTGTGGTAAATATTCCACCTGCATATGGAGTTGTCTTAGGAATATATTGGTCATCTATGATCGAGGGATACATAATGAATGATGGAAGATGCATGATTATTCCAGATAAACATGGAGCAATTATTAAGGATCCTCATGAACCCATGAAGTCATTTTCCTTCAAAAAGAATGTTGTCCCTTGACCATGTTTGAGGATTCTTGGTCATGTTTGACCTAATTTTGGGACTTCGACAGACTATTGAAGGCAGAGCACAAGACGAAGTGGATATCGCGGGATCTTGGCCCCTTTTAGGGCCCTTTTTGGCATTTGGGATTATGTAACGGTTATGGGATGTCAGCCCATGGGTTTACCCATGCTTAGGCCTATTTTGTAAAGTATAAATAGATGTATGGGCAATGTAAGGAGGGGCATTTGTGTGATATTGGGCTAAGTGCTAAGTGTGAATTGTATATTCTTTTGTTCATATTGTGTGAGGCTTGGCTAAGTGCAAGTGGTTGTCACAGACTGTGGGAGGCTTTGTGTTGTAACGCAAGGAAGGAGGATCTAGCGAGGTGTGCAGATCTCTTGTCCTTTGCGGAGTGGGACTTGGATGATTTGTGACTGTAAGAAGCTTGACCCAAGATAATAAAGAAGAGAAGAGTTGGTGGATGTAGCCCCGGGGTGGGGGTGATCCGCGTACATGATGTGTTGCTTTTCTTTGTGCGATGTATTGATGAGTTTATGCGTTTACTTGCTTAGTTCTTTAAAATAGATGAATGATAGATAGATGTGTTAATGCTATGTGCTTAATAGTATGGATGAATACTAGATTTGACCTATGTGGAGGTGCTTAAGTGTTTGAATATAACAATTCTGAATGAAAATGAATACTGCATTGTACTGTAATTAGGGTTTAACTGCACTGTAACTAAGTACTGAATATTGCTAAATGTTAACTCCTGAGTGCTTTTTTAAGTGAATAGAATCACAGATCTGTGTCCCAACTAAGGTTGCAGACACTGGAGTCCTGTAACCACCCCTACCTCTACCTTGGGTGAGACTTCATCTGCTTCATAGGTGTTGCTGAAAGGGACGGTAGTTAGGGTTTTGTTGGTATGTTGGTGTAGCATTGAAACCTGGGTCTGCCCCTCTGCCAACAAATGGTTCTGTTGCCAGGACCTAAAACTATGATTGTTGGGAATTGAGGAAAAAGAATATTTGTGCAAAGACTCGACCTAAAATTGTGAGAGCTCTGTGTGTATATCTGTTGCTCTAGTGCGCAGTATTCTACTTGATTTGTGAAGCTCTGTGCTAAAGAAAGAAGTCCGATCTAAAGAAAAGAGGTGATATCTGAACGTTTTGTTCTCTGATAAAGGTAAGAATAGTGAAAAGTTTTAGATCTGAATGATTTGTGCTCTTATAAAAGAATAGTGAAAAGTTCTAGATCTAGAAGCTTTGTGCCCTGTGAAGATAAGAATAGTGGAAATTTTTGTTTCTAGAGTATGGATCTAGGTATGTTTGATAAGATTTGTCCTAGCTTGAAAACTAGGGCACTGATAGAAGAAAGAAGATTTGATATGAATATATCTGACAAGAATAATGAAAGATATGTTATACCTATGCATAGAAAGAATGTTTGGACTAACGAATGGATGCAGAACCCTAGAAATAATTTGTTGTAGGTTAGCTACCATGATCCTAGTGTGCAGTACATGAGAGGTTGGGGATCATTTAAAAGAAAGAGAGGATTAACCCTTTGTTACAATTGTAGAAGACTGAGAAATATGGCTAAGGAATTACCTAGTAGAAGACCTAGTTGCCTCTATTGTAAAGCTCTAGACCATGAAGTATTGGATTTCCCTAGAATGATTGCTAAGGTTGAAAGAATGAATATAAACCAAGAAAACCCTAAGGCAGATACAAAAACTGAGATTATGACATAACCCCAACAAGAATCATAGAAAGTATTGCTACAGATGAAATAAACCCTAAATGACCACCAACATGTCAGTTTATCAGAGGCCTTTAAGAAAAAAGAATGCATTGAAACAAGAATAGGAGACTTCGACATTGACTGTGTTCTGGATGATGAAACACAGGTGAATATCATGACAGAAAGAACTTGGAAAATTTTAGGGGAGCCTGCTATGACTACTTCATTGGGAGGAATAGGATTATTCAGAGGAAAGATGATAACCCTATGTGGAATACTTACCCGGATATCTATGATTTCTCATGGAACTTTGACAAAGGAAGAATTTGAAGTTGTTAAATTTATTGAGAACAACGCTCCATTTGCTATGTTACTAGGAAAAACTTGGATTGACAAAGATCAGGCCAGAAGGAAAGAAGAAGAAGTATTAGAACAAAAGAAGAAAGATTTAAAATATTTGATGACTAGGAGGATCACACACTTGATTGAAGAACATGAGAACTGAGAAAAGATATTTCAAGCCAGAGACTTGGATGTCGAAGTTGGAAGAACACTAGAGATCCATAGAATATTTAAGTACCTATTCCAGCTATAGATGAAGTGTTACCTCTGATTTCTAGGAAGGAACCTCAACAATGCGAAGTTACTCTGTCGAAAGAAGATAAGAATCAGAATGGAAAAAGGAATTCCAAGATGAAGCTCACTGGGAAAAATGATAGGAAACTAAGTAAGAAGAGAGCTAAGATCGAAAAGTTACAAAAGGTTCCAGAGGGAACTTCATAGAAGGAAAATTTGCAAAATTGGAGCTTCACTAGAATATCAGAACAATGTCACATGGCACTTTGCCATGGCGAAGCAATATAGCCATTGGGAAAAAAATAACCATTAGATCGACGACCCGAATGGATAAAAAGACATTTATGGTTAGAAAGTTCTCCACTAGACTGTTGGGACCGTGCCACAATAGACATAACTGATTTAATGAAGGATTCTCACCTGTTGCAAGAGTGTGTTGCTGAGTTGTCTATTTATCCCATCGTGCCACCAAACGAGAACACTTTTTCCAATTGTGACTATCAGAGCTCGCAGCATAGTTGATTTTGCATAGCGATCACTGTGTTAGTACCATCTATGCCATTGCATTGAACAATTATTCTTCGAACCCGAGATATTCAACCATGAGCATACGTCTGAAGAACTTAGCGCAGTCGAAGAGTCTGTGAAAGACATACTCATCGACCTCATGACTCAGAGAGTCATGTATGAAAGAGTGATGTCTGTAGGTGTACAAGCATCCTCGATGAGGGGAGTGAAATCCTCTCCATCGACTGCTCGTGGAGCCGGACCATCCTAACCATCAGCAGAAAAGAGAACCAAACACAAAGATGACCTAGCCAATGCAAAGCTGATCCTGACCATATTTCTCGAGTACATCTCGCCTCTAGCCAGTGCAGTGAGTCAAGATAGTGTGCTGAGAGATTTTGAGTACACCATGGTTATTGCGTACCTCCCGAAGGGGATACATGCAGTTAGATCGCAATATGATAAGATCGCAACGTTGAAGTTCAGTGACTTCAACCTCGGAGATCGCAAAAACTACAATATGCTTGCCCTGTATAAATACCTGACAAGCAACAAGGGAAAGAACTCAAAGATAATCCCTCAGCCATGGATGTTGAACCTTGCAAGGTCCACTTTGTTAAATGTCATGAAAATCCCACACTTCAGAAGGCACCAAGAATTCAATGCCTGTGTCAAGCTATTGCTTTCATGTTACCATGGAGGCTACTTATGGCTAGACCGTCGTATCACAGTTGACCCAACATTGATCCATAGGATCATAGGATTGAGTATGCAAGGACCCGATCCATAGGAATTCTATACAGGAAAAGTCACAGATCGTGCACTAGCGCAAAAGATCAAGGATACACATGGTGACGTTGAAAAGGGAATGCGAAGCTACAAGGTAGCCTCCATCCAGAATGGTGCAACCCGCCTACCATGTCAGTTAATTACAAGAAAGTTAGTAAGAAAGAACTGACCTACACAGGTCACAAGCTTTGTTGTTGACCTCGTAGGGAAGTGCGTAGAAGGCCTACAGATGAAGTAGGAAAAGTACCTAGTGAATCAGATGGAGCTAGAGTGTCGTGAAGCACAAGATCAGGGCTACGAGTTCCACTTCAGCTGGCTCTTGATCCTTATCGCCTTTGTTGCCTGGGAGATGCCAAAAGGTGTGACCTTCTAGGATATTGAACCATTCGAGCCACTTGCTGTGAAGTTCTCTACACTTTGGTACTCAAGTGATATGAAAAAAAAATGGCAGTCAAACGCTGCTTTTCATACGTACTACCTTTAGCTGAAGAGAGCCATAGAAGCTGAACCACACATAAATCTGAACACCCTATAGAGGTTCTGACCCCTAATGAAGTTCTACATAGATTGACACTTCATCTACCTTACAACATGAGCTGATGAACATATGGAGCAGCTTCAGTCATACTACGAGATCATGGAAGAGGACATTGAGGAGATCACTAAGGAATGGTTGGTAGACCTCCTTATTCTAGCAGACCCTGTAGAGATTTCTGAACCCGATAGCCTAGAAACCGCACGTGATACACCTAGACCCAACAAAACTAAGAAGACCGAAGAAGTCCAAGACTTAAGAAACACCTCAGGAAAGACTTCTTCAGTATCACCTGACCAAGGGGTGAGGATGAAGAGATAAATAGAACAGGAGATGAACAGAA